>JAYMGU010000054.1:0-59651 GCA_036178185.1 Liparis tanakae
TCTGGCTGAACTCCTCCACAGAAGCACGGCTCATGTTGGCGCTGCAATTCAAACATTAAATAGACCAGAGTTTTTTAAGCGTGAGAAATATGAGTTAAGACCGAAACGCTCAATGCATGAGACTTGAGAGCCCTGATATAAGTCCATCGAGTCCCAAGTCGCCAGAACTAGTTTAGTAAACAGTATGTGTAGCTAATATAGACCCAGTGCCTATGAAACATTTAATAAATATTATTTTATTGAAAGTGTCCCATTGTCATTGTTGTTATTTTAAAGGCAGCTTTCATCAAATGAGCAATTTGAATTAATGAGATGTTGGAGAACTAGCTAACTATCTCCTCCTTTAGCTAGGCTAACGAATGTAAATAATGCCGTTTTGTCCGTTAGCCACACGGACGGGCTACTTTCACACGGAGGGGACTATTTTCTCTCGGCTACTGAAATGCGATACATAACTTTGGTTGGCAACAACTATTTTTTGCTGAAAGGCAGCTTACTATTTACTTACTATTTATAATGTCGCTGGTGACGATGATAACATGGACTGAGCGTATTGCGCAATAAAGTACTATTCAGGGTTCTGCCCTCCGCAGCGCGGCCTAACAACACCCTTGAACACGATTCTTATTGACGTCCAGCACAGCCTCTGTCCCTTATTGCTTAAATAAACTCTAAGTAAGGGAAAAGGTAGAATTAACTCACAATCCCTTCATTTCCACAACATAGCTTCCGCCGCCCACCGCTGCCGATATGTGGCCGCAGGGATTACGTGGGGAAGGGTTGAAGCCGCCGTGGTGTGGAAGCTGGTGTAGGCCGTTGGAGCAGAGTCAGCGCGAGAATAGGGTTTATGGAAGGACTCAACAGCCCTTTGTCCTGAGCTTTACTTCCATCCCAGTAAAGCATGCTAGCAGTGCTAGTGCCACAAAAGAGGTGACACCCCAGTGCTTCTGCCATGTTTCAACAGACAGTTTGACTTGACAGTATCATAGTGTACAACTTAAGCTGTATTTGCTGCCACATTTATATGAGAGTAGGCTTGATGGCAGAATAACCACCAATTACAGCTTCCCATCTTTTCAACAGCCACTTAAAAGCTTCAAGGGTATTATGTCATGTTTTTGTGTATTATTGAGGAGAGGATTTGGTTTGGCAACTTGACAACATCAGTACACTGTCCTATTAGGACAGGTCTCCTTTTTTAAAGGTCTTTGTGACCTCAAGTTATATATCCCCAGATGTTTATTTTGATTGTTCGAAATAGGAAACATATTGATCTTTACTTTGGATCTGGAACACAGTTTGTCATCATTTGTGCTTTATAAAAACATTATTTTAAACATATCCATGTTACAGTTTACTAAATAGATGAGTTTTTAATGCACTCCAAGACAAACATGCTTTTAACTCCTTCAATGTAGGAAGACTCTTCTAGATACATTATATAATACGTAGATACAGTATTCCATAATGTAGCGTAACAGATGAAAAAGGTATTTTATGATTTAGTTCTAATAACTAGTGCAACGTTTGGTGGCTCCATGGTTGGCTGTCGCTCAGTGAGTCGGTAGCTTGTACGTTGTCTATCTCTCTCTCTCTCTCTATATATATATATATATATATATATATATATATATATATATATATATATATATATATATATATATAATCTCTAAGTAAGGGAAACATGTAGAATTAACTCACAATCCCCTTCGTCCACAACATCAGCTGACACCTATCTTCACAATAAGGTTTCTGGATGTCACAGAGAGGTTTTCTGAATTTTCATATTTGTGTAGTACTCCTGTTGTAATGGTTACAGATACTACNACCCAAAATCATGACACAGGATTTTAGGAGGAGGCAGTTTACTGTATCATTCAGGCAGGGTCAAAACCAGGTGGTCCGTCAGACAGGGCGACAAATCCGAAAAGGGGCAGGCAAAAAATCTCAAGTCGGTGAACAGGCAAACAGGGTTGTAACAGGCAGATCAGAAACAGGACTAGGAAAACGCTGGAAAGTTTGGCGGTGAAACACAAGACAATCTGGCAGAGGAGAAGTGGGAGTGAGGGAGCTAAATAGTGAGGGACTAATGAGGGGATGGGCTGCAGGTGAGAAGGGCATTAAGACCAGGTGAAGGGAATGAGGGACAATCAGGTGAGGATGACAGGATCTGGAATGACAGGAGAGTTAATTAAACATGTAAGGAGGATGAATATTTAACTATGAAGGTGGGAATTTGTGACAGAACCTCCCTTCTAGGGACGTGCCCCTTGACGCCCACTGGGCTGGTCCGGATGAGCACGGTGGAAGGCAGTGATCAGGAGGGGTCCAGAATGTCACGAGTGGGGACCCATTGCCTCCTCCGCCCATAGCCCTCCCAATCCACGAGGTATTGGACTCCCCTACTCCCGCCGAGATTTGAGAAGGCGAAGGACCGTGTAGATGGGATCCTCCGGGAGCCGGGAGGGGGGGTCTGGGGGCAGGGTGAAGTGGGCTTTCTCGACAGATTTAACCCTGGAGACGTGGAAGGTGGGGTGGACTCTCATGGTTGGTAGGACGAGCCGGATGGCTGCAGGATTAATGACCCGTGACACCGAAGCGGGCCGAAACGAGGAGCCAGTTTCTGACTCCACTCTGAGGGAAGGTCTCGGTAGACAGCCAGACCCGTTGTCCTAGAGCATACTGAGGTGCAGGGTGGCAACGCTTGTTGGCCGACCGCTTGTAGCTCTCGGAAGTGCGCAACAGCGTGGAGCGGGCCTGCTCCAAGTGCGCCGCACCGCTGAATGAAGGCCTGATGGAAGGAACACTGGCCTTGAGTTCCTGCTCCGGGGAAGAGTGGGGCTGATATCCCCTGGCACACTGGTAGGGTGAGAGCCCCGTGGCTGAGCTTGGAGGGGTGTTGTGGGCATACTTGGCCCACAGAAGTTCCTTGCACCAGGATTGCGGGAGGAGAGGCATCGTAACGCTGTTTCCATCCCTTGGTTCATGCGCTCCGCCTGTCCATTAGATTGCGGATGGAACCCTGACGACAAGCTGACTGTGGCCCCCAGTAGCCTGCAAAACTCGGTCCAGAATCGAGAAGTGAATTGTGGACCACGGTCGGAGACCACATCTATGGGCAGATAACGTGGAATCGAAACACCTCCTCCAACAGAATCTCGGCCATTTCCTTGGCGGTAGGCAATTTTGGCAGTGGGACAAGCCGGGCAGATTTGGAGAACCGATCAATGATTGTGAGGATAACTGCGTTACCATTGAAGGTGGGTAGACCGGTTACGAAGTCCAATGCAATATGGGACCAAGGGCGATGAGGAATGGGTAGAGGGTGAAGGAGACCAGAGGGAGCCTTGCGGGAGGTCTTGTGCTGAGCACAGACTTGGCAACCACCAACGAATCCTTTGGTGTCCTCCTCCATGGACGACCACCAAAAGTGTTGCTTGAGCATGGCTAGGGTGCGTCGGATCCCGGGATGGCAAGCAAGGCGAGAAGAGTGACCCCACTGGAGCACCTGCGGACGGCGGTGAGCAGCAACAAACAACCGTTAACCGGACAAGCACTGGGAGCAGGATGTTCGGGTTGGAGCTGTTTTATTCTGTCCTCCACCTCCCAGGTTACTGCTCCGGAGGAGGATACCTTCAGGATGAAGAGGGGAGCTCTCAGGCTGGAACTGACGGGACAAGGCGTCTGGTTTGACGCTCTTGGAGCCTGGTTGGTAGGAGAGCAAAAAAAAACAAAGCGATTGAAAAGAAAGGCCCACCTAGCTTGGCGAGGGTCAGTCGCTTTGGCCGAGCGGATGTACTTCAAGATTCTTGTGGTCCGTCCAGACCACAAATGCTGCTCCGCTCCTCAACCAGTGTCTCCACTCTCCAATGCCAGTTTGACCGCCAACAACTCCCGGTTCCCAATGTCGTAATTGCTCTCACTGTGAGTACCTGAGGAGATGGCCATCTAAAGCCGTGGCCGGATGGGTTCCTCAGGGCTATCCGCCCGATACCCAGCTGTGAAGAGAGTCATGTCCAGGAGGTTTGCATCTGCACCAGAGTCAATGAGCTGAAACAGTGGAAGTTCCGAACATACAGCTGGGCATTAATAAAGGTCGAGGGGGCTTTTTAAAAATTCTTCTGACTCACCAGCCCCCCCGGGATTAGGGTACCCCTTTCTGGACAAGGGGTTAAAAATGACCTGACCGCAGTAAAAAGGGATTTTCGGGGCCGCCGTGTCAGTTGTGGAGAGCCCTTCCCCCAGCGATAGACCCCGGATTATCTGTCGCCCAGTCTGAACGGATGGGGCCCCCGTCAATCCGAAAGGTCACCCGTAACCCCCCGGCCTTTTGCCCACCGGCTGAACCCCGATTTGACTCCCCATCAGCTAATCATCAAAACCAATGTTTGCTGTCTCCCTTTCAGTGGTGGAACGGCCCCCACTGACATCAGGACAGAAAAGTCTCTACATCTTCCCCCCCAAAACCCGAAAATGCACCTTTCCCCATATCGGGTTTAAAACACAGATTTCCCTTTAGGAAAATGCTCTTTTTTGGTATTTGTGTTTGACTATGTTGAGGAAATGTTACCTCTTTTTCTTTTTTTTTTTTTGTTTAGGTTGAAATCCCTTATTGTAAATCGTTTTTGAAAAAAGGCCGCTAAATGACATGTAATGAATTACGACCGGAACGCCAAAGGCCCAACGGGACCCGGGGGTAAGGGGCCGGGGGAGGGGGTTTTTTTAGGGGGACAAAACCTTCTCCTTTTCGTTCTGCAGAGCACGTCCCCGGCCGACGCCAATAAAACTAGCGGGAAGATCTAACCCCCCAGTTCGCCCGGCACCCCCAAAAACCCGGGGGTGAAGCCCAAGGGTGCAGTTCCAGTTTTTCCCGGCTGTTTTTTGCGGAATCGGAATTTTCCCGACCGGCCTCGCCCTGCTTCACCCCAAAAAACCTTGGGGGCCTCTTTCCTGGGGGGCGGTCAAGCCCTTCAAAGGCTTTAAGAAAAGCACAAAGCCTTGCCAATTGCTGTCCCCCAGCCCCTGGCTCTCCCGGTGAGGAGACAATTTCATGGGCCGGGTGGTTGCAGGCCCGTCTTTAAACGGGGGTTGTTTTTTTAATCCTCGAGCAAAAATTTTCCCCCGAGTTGCTCCTGTGCTTTTTCCCCATTTAGAATTAAAAGATTGTACTTCCCTTGAAAAAAAAGCATCATAAATGTGGGTAAAAACTGTTTCGGGAGTGTCCGGGAAAGGAAAAGATGGTGGAAACATCCTCTGACATTAATAAAATTTGACGATTTTTTCCCAAAATCCAGGGGTTTTGCAAAGGGGCCCTGGAGAGACGTTAGAATAATTAGTTAAAAATTTTTTGAAAATGGTTTTGACTACATACAATTGTATAATCTTCTTTAAAAGTTTTTTCCCAAGATCTCTAAATGAGTTGGGCATGTAAACATGTCAAAGAAACATAGAATTTGATTTGGGGCTGATTGCCAGTTAAACCCAGAAAACCTTTTGAACCCGGTCAATGGTATGTCAAACATTTCCCCCGGGAAGGGATGGCGTTTGCTGTTTTTGATGATGATGTATTGAGTTGTCTTCCGGGGGGGTCCTTAACAAAAATTTGGGCTGGGGGACTCCTGTCCCACAGGAATCCCTTATATAATATACAATTAACCCAGTTTATTTTATATATTATGTGCCTCAGAAACACCTACTGGCGTTTGTGCATAGTTGCACTAGGAGACTTAAACACGGAGGACAAGTGACGTTGGAAATTCCTTTGGATGAACTCACAGAGTTTGGGTTCTCTTAATCCCCCCCAAATCCACTAGGGCCCCCGTTAATCATCCAGTTTGCATTTATATTAAATTTTTTGGTTAATATTTTTTTTTTGAATGTTTGTTTTGTTTTTAAAAAATGATGTCCCATTTTTCAAGCCTTGTGTGTTGTGTTTTGTTTCAGTTTTACAAACCCAAATTTTTCTCCAAAAACCCCCCAAAACCATCTCTTTTCCCTTTGATTCGGTGCGGGAGAATGTATTTTGCTCTTTTAGTGAAGAACACGTTTGAACAAAAACCCTTTTAGGAGAACAGTAAAAAATTTGACCCAAAAGAAATAAAAAGAATTATTTTTCATGACAAAATTTGAATCTATTTGAAAATCCCCATTATAACATTAAAATACGAACACGCCCCTTCTGCAGTCTTTTTCAAATTTTTAGGAAGCCCCTTTTAGTTTCAAAACAATATGCCCTTTCCCATTTCTGAAAAAGAGGTTTTCCCTTCCCCCAAGAACAATTTCCCAAAATAGTCAAAGAGCAAAAATAGGCAGAATTTTTTGTATAAGATGAAAAAGCAACTGTACATTTCAAATTGAATGCAACTATATGCAATGTGTCCACAGCAGCTGACTTTGGTGTCTTTGCCCCCATGGGGGTTTGGGAAACTTTATGTGCGACACAAAAATAGTGATATCAATCTATCTTTCTATCTAAAGAAATGTTTTTGTTTTTGTTTAGTTTCAGAAAAACCCATGAATTTTTTATGGTGGAAACATTTTGTTAGAAATAATAAAAAATGAAAAAAAAAAGTATTATCCCCAAAGTTTAAAAAAGTTTTTACAGCAAATAAAACCCAATATTTTAATACAATTGTTTCAATACATTAGGATCAATTTCATTCTTCCTGCAGCACATTTTGTCTCTTTTAATATGCAAATCTTTACTTCATGATCTCAGCCAAATTTTTTTACACTGCTGTTTACGCCAAGCCCCCAAGGGGCCCACTGGTCCTACAGAAGCCACGACCTTTGGCTGAGAACTTGTCTGGGCCCCATCCATGACATCCCCCAAAAACAGACAAACAAATGGGGTCAGATTTATTCCATATTGCCCCTTTCATTTGCGGGATTAAAAATTATCTTTTTCTTTTTTGTAAAAATTTGGCCCCCTAAAGGGGTGCCCCTTTTTCTGCAGGAATTACCCCCAAACAAAAAAACGTAATCAGGCAATACAAACATTTTTTGTTGTATCATTTTTATCATCAATAAAAATTATTACCTGTTCCCAAAGGTTGGTTTGGCGACTTTGATGACATTTTTAAAAAAGGTAAACATTTGAAAAGGAAACCTGTGGGACTGGGGTTAAAAGAGAGGAGGAACGAAAACCAGTAAAACAAGTATTTTCGTTCCTTTTTGGGACACCTGGAAAAAAAAAAGGGGATGAAGACAACCCCCTCTGATTTCAAAAAAAAAGAAGGGGGTTTTTTTCATAGCATTATTTCATCACTAAAATGAGCAGAAATGTAACCTGAAAAAAAGGATTGGTCATGTTGTCACAAACAGGACAGGCCCAGCGGTCAGAATGCCCCACTGGGGCAGAGGTGAGGGTTGGGGCCTGGTTCCCAAACAGCGCCCAAAGAGTCAGGACAAGGTTGGGGATCTGCCCTCTAGGAGTAAACCCTCCACGTAAAAGGATCCTCAGTACTTTTTAAGGATAGCGCATCAGTGTAGCAAAAAGAAGATCCTTTTGGGAGAGCGGGGACCAGTTAATGAAGCCATCTAAAAAACACAGCCCCCAAGGCAATTCACTTTTTCAACAAACCCCTTTTGAAAAGTTTTGTCCTAAACCTCGTTTCCTGATGGGGTAAGGAAACCGATATGGGAGGATTTTAAAAACGGTGATATTCACCACCACAGTTTGAATGGAAAATGTCGCCCGGAAGATCAAACTAAAAAGGGAAAACAGCAGGTTGCTTAGTCAGACTGTAGATATTCAAAAATTATTTTAAAAAAAAGCATCACCTACTCATATTGACTGTCTCTGTAGACCCAAAAACGCCAGTTTCATTCTTTGAGGGAGAAATTCTTTTCCCAAGATTATCAACCCTCCTGAAAAAGGTTAAAAATGGAAATTTTAAACAAAAACTTTATCTAACTGGTAAAAGTTGAAAAACTGTTTTTACTGCCGGTCCCACATCGGTAAACCAAAAGTTATAGATGGCAAAGTCTGAATTGGGTCAAATGTACAGCCACCCCTGCTCAAGGGGGAGATTGACTGAGGTCAATGTTGGGCAGAGTGGCATCTCTGCCCTCACAATGAACTGGCCACCCTTTGGTGCACTAAACGGTCACGGTATAAAAATATGGAGAACAGTTTTTCTCCCCCCTCCAAGGTCCTTGAAACATTCTTTAAAAACCCCTCCCCTTTCCAAAAAAGCAGTTTGTCCATCAGAGCAGCAGTTTTCTTTCAAGGTTTAGTAGAGATTCTGGAAGTCCAATGTGACTCTTTTTTTTTGGACGTCAAACTCTGGGCAGGAGAAATGTTTGGCAAAATGGGCCCGGGACTTTGAGTTTTTTGGGGTTCTGGCTCCTGATCAAATAAAAGAGGGGCCCCACCCCCATTCCCCCCCGTCCCCCCCTCGCCCCCCGTCCCCCGCCCTCCCCCCCCTTTCAGGGGTTTTTTTGTCCCCCTCCCCCCCACCACCCCCCCACGTCCCCCAAAGGTAAAGTGGTGGGAAGCCCCCGCCCACGCCCGGCCCAGCCGCCGCCCCCCCCGCCACCCCACCCGCCGCCCCCTGGCCATTGGGGGCGGGGGCTTGGGCCCGGGTGCCTCTGATGGAACAGACTACCGGGAAGGGGGATGGAAGGACTAACGGGTTTGCCTGAGCTTCACCCGTCCCACCCTACAGTGCAGTGCACAAAAGGGTAAAACCCCCTTTTTTGCCATGTTTCAAAAGCAGTTTGCCCTGGGGGGGATGGGACAACTTTTACCTGTATTTGCTGCCACTTAACATGTGACTGACTGGAGGCAGAACAACAAAATTACAGCTTCCCATCTTTTTAAAACAGCCACTTAAAACCTTCCAGAGGTATTTGTGGGTTTTTTTAAATTTCGGGAAAGCTTTTGGGTTTTGGAATTTGACAAATCGACACAGTCCTATTAGATCAGGCCCCTTTTTTAAAGGTTTTTTTGGACCTCAAGGTTTTTTTCCCCAAATGTTTATTTTGTTTTTTCCTCTGTCATATTTTGTTTATAAAAACATTATTTAAACATCCATGTTACAGTTTAATTCAAACTTTTATTTGTAAGCCCACGATTAAAAATTTGTCTCAGATTTTTTTTTCCCTTTGACATAGACATCCCTGCCCAAAACCTCACATCGGACCGGGAAAAATTCCCAAATAACCCTTCGGGGGGGGAAAAAAGGGAAAAACCTTCAGGAAAAACAGGGAGGATCCTCCCAGGAGGACAGATGCACTAGATGTAATATGTCAAAAAGACATATTTATAAATAAAATTTCAATGAATTTGACAAAAGATCAATATTCATATTTGGGGTTTTTTAAGATGGGCCTCCCCCATCCATGGGAGATAGAGACAGGGGGGAGGGGGGCGGAGCCCAGCGGGCAGCGGCACAGCTGGTGGCGGGAACTCACGCCCCAACCATCAATGGTCCATCAGCAGATGGGATCTATACCCTAATGGGTCCGAACCCCATAAACTGAAGTCAGAAGGACTCGGGGAAAAGCAGAGTTAGTCATGGGGATTGAGAAAAGATTCATCCATAGGAAAAAAAAAAAGGGAGAGGGTGCTCAGTGCATCCAAACACCCCCAGCAGCAAAACCCTATACCAGAACCCAGGGCGGGACAGGAAAACCCCTGATCAGCCCTAATTATAAGCTCTGTCAAAGAGGAAAGTCTTAATCTACTTTGAATGTGGGATGTGTTGCCCCCCGGACAAATTGAAGTTAGTTCCAAAAAAGAGAGTTTGATAACTAAAGGCTCGGGCCCCCATTTTACTTTTTAAGACTCTGGGAAAAAGTAGCCCGGCATTTATGGGAGTCTCGGGTATAACGGCCTTAAAAGTTTTTTAAGATAGATGGTATCACCAATTAAGGCTTTGAGGTTGAAAAAATTTTTTAAAAGGATTTTTGTTTTACGGGAAAACCATGCAGAGCAGCAGTGCAGGAGAATGTGATTTTTTTTTGTTTTAGTGGAAAAGCTAGCCTGGATCAACTGGGGGGACCTAAGAGACTTATTAGTGCAGCCTGATAAAAAAAGTTGGTAACCCAGTCTGAAGTAAAAACGCGTGAACCTTTTTTCTGCATCTTTTGAACAAGATGTCCCTTTTGATTTTTGAAAATTAGGATGGAAGAAGGGCCCCTTTGAGATTTGTTTTTACGGGGAGTTAAAGGACAAGTCCACAAAGATAACGAATTCTTTATAGTGGTGTTGATGCTGAAATCCCATCTACAGAAACCACATCACCAGATAATTGATTTTGGGGGGCTCAGGGCGATAAATACTTGGTTTTTTTGTCTGAGTTTAACATCAAGAAGTTCCCGGTCATCCATGTTTTTTTTTCACTAAGACATTTAAATTTTTAGTGAGTTGGTTAGTCTCCTCTGGTTTTATGATAGATATAGTTGAGATCATCTGCATAAAATGAATTTAAAAGGGGGGTTTTTCCCGATAATGTTCCCAAAGGAAGCATGTATAAGGTAAATAAATTGGCCCAAGCAGAACCGGGAAACCCCCGGACAACGGGGTGGTCATGGGCATGTTTACAAAAAAAACTGGGTGATCTGATAAAAAGGTTTAAACCAAACAGTGGTGCCTGAAATGCCAATCGACTGCTCCAGTCTCTGTATTAGGATGTTTTTAATGGTGTTGAATGAGCAATAACAACAAACCAGTACAGAGATGAGTCCTTTTTTCCTGCCATTAAGAGGTCTTCGTAATCTTCACCAGTGCTGCTCTTTTGTGGGGGTTTTTCAAACCCTGACTGAAACTCTTCAAATAAACCATTCTGTTTAGAAAAAACCCCTGATTTAACCCACTTTCTCAAGGATCTTAGAGAGGAAGGGGGAGGTTAGAGATGGTTTCGAATTACCCAAACCCTGGATCCAAGGGGCTTTTCAGGAGGGTTTAATTTTAGCTATTTTTGAAGGAATTTGGGGAGTGGCCTGTTAACAAAGACACTTAATACCCAAAAGAAGCCCAAATTTAAAAGGGCAAAACGTCTTTAAAAATTTAGGGGAGAGGGCCCAAGAGACGGTGGGTTAGAAAAAAACCTTGAAGAAAATTGGTCACGGTTGATGGAGGCCATCAAATATAAAGGACTTAGGGTTTAAAATTTCCCACTTGAGGACAGATTATTTGGGGATGAGATTATTAATCTGTCCCTAATAGTTAACATCTTCTCAAAAAATTTCAAAAATTTGATACTGGGGGTTCATGGGGAAATGGGCCACAGAGCGTGACTTTTGTACCCCCACATCAAAAGAAACCGGGGTTGTTTATTTTTTCTTTTTTATAGTAATATTCTGCTCTGGCATTTGAGGGCCTTCTTTAATTTTTTAAGACTATTTTTGCCCCAAGGGAAATTTTCCCCATTGTTAAACCCCAAAATTTTCGTTTTTGGGCGTTTGTTTTGTTTGGGGGGGGTTAACCAGGAGCAAACTTCTCCCCTCCCGTTTTTTCTTCAGGGGGGCTATGGTCCAGTGTCCTCAGTACCCTGTGGATTAACAAGATGACAATCGGGGATGGACTGTTAGACCAGAGTCCTCTGTTAATTGAGACATGGTATTAACAAAGAAAAAGGAATGCTTTTTTAAAATTTTAGCTACACACTGTCGGTTAGACATCTGGTAAAAAGGTTTGAAAGGGTGTACACCCGAGTATAAACTCGTTATAAGGTTGAGGTCTGAAGAAGAGGATTCTGGGAAGACCCAAAATCTCAATGTCAACGCCTAGAAAGAACAAGATCAAGCGGGCCGCTGTGGGGGGTTTCTGTACTTCGACAGAACCCGTCGATCCAACAATGAGATGAATGCAGCCCGGCAATCATTATCAACATCCACATAAAATTTTAAAATTCTAAATAATAACTTTAATTTTTTTAAGAACCAAACGATATAAATTCTAAAAATTCTGATATAAATTTGAATATGGACCGGTCGTACAGAATCCAAAAGAATTTAAATTTTTTCCCGGGTTTGGGATGTGAAAGACAAAAAAGGCTTTCAAATAGTCCGTTAAAATTTTTTAGGATTTATTAAAAGACTGGTCAAAGATGGTCATTCCACCCCCCGACCGTGCCTGGGGGAATGGAAATTCGACTTGGGGGGCCCGGATTCATTTGAAGACATATTCTTCATGGCGAAAAGGGGTTTCGTTAGACAAATAAATCAATGTGATTTCTTTTATTAAATTTTAGTAACACAGCTTTAGATGACAGAGATCTAATATT
Source organism: Liparis tanakae (assembly GCA_036178185.1). NCBI lineage: Eukaryota > Metazoa > Chordata > Actinopteri > Perciformes > Liparidae > Liparis > Liparis tanakae. The sequence goes on from JAYMGU010000054.1 coordinate 12,234, forward strand.
TAGGGACCACATTTAATAGTCCTTTTTTTGTTGCACTGCTGAAAAAATGGTGTTCGAAAGGTTATTGTTACATTTTGTGTTATTTAATTTTTAAATTTAAATTTTAAAGGGGGTTTGGGGGACAGACACAGTCTCCCACCTATTCTAGAGTTGTGGATAACGTTCGACAAGAAGGCGGAAAAGGGTTTTAAAATAAACTCTGCCCCCGGTTCCCTGATCTGAACCCCCGGATTGTCGGATTAGGCCCGGGATCAACGGGTATATTAAAAGACGTTTCCCGGGGAGGCCCCGTCCTCCTCATCAGATCGGGTTTTTCCCCAGAAAGTTTTCCCCAGTTGTCTACGACCCACCTTATTGCTGGCACCATTTTGACAAGGGGTTTAAAAAGACGAATGATATATAATTCGCCAGTTTGAAAATTTGGGGAGGGCCCAGAAAAATTAACAACGGCATGTTTAAATCTGACTGTACCCACGCCCATCCTAAAGGCATTCATTTTCCGTTTCAGAAAAACGGCGGATCCTTTTTTCACCCCCAATTTTTGGCAACCCTTTTTCACACCCTTGCGGCCCCTTTTTTCTATCCCGCGTCAAAAATCACACAAGAACACAAGCCACACAACCTGCAAGGCTGTGATTGGTCTCTGGTCTGATTTTTTCCCCTTTCGGGAGTCTCACTTTTCCCGGTTTTTCATGTTTTAGTTTTTTAAGCCATTTAAAACCCCAAAATCTTTTAAAAAGAGCGCTATTCAGGGTGCTAAGGGGAAGTTAGGATGACTTATCCCCCGGCATGGCGGGTTATAAGGACCCCGCAGATGGCCTCAAATTGTGGAGGAATCTCCTCTAACGGGGGTTTTGGCGGGGGCCCCTGTGCCTAAAAAATGTGGAGGAAACCTGGACAAAATGCCCCTTGAGAAGGCGCGGGGCAGAAGTGGTGATCCTGGGAAAAAGATCTCCCTCCCCCTTTTTTTTATGGTTTCCTGGGGGGGCGAATAAACATTCATATTCATTTTCCACCACTTAATAACCCATTCATATCGTGTGAATCAATCAAACAATACAATTAAACTGTGAGCTTTTTGTTTCATTTCGAAATTTATTTAGGAAATCCATACCCCGGCCACAACACTTTTTTTTCCTTTCCCCCAAAAACCCCGCGTCCGAGCCCGACCGGGACCCTAGTATGTTTTTCAAAATATTTTGGGGGGCCGGCTGGTCGGGTCCATTTGGGAAAGGTGAGGAGATATGAACATGATACAACCCCAATGATCCGGTTCCATCCTTCATTTTGTGGACAAAAGACCAAAAAAATTAAAACATAACTGGGAGGGGGGGCTAATGGCTTCTGTCTGAGCCGATGGCGCGACCCGGGCATCAAACCCATTTAGACCTGCCCCAACCTAGCAAAAAAACAATTTGTTGCATGACTTACAAAGGAGGCAGGAAAACTACATGAGCCCACACTGAGCAAGGGGGAAAGAGAGGAGAAGGAAGAGAAGTGTAGGGGGTTAAGTGAGACAAAACGCTTGGTTTCGGCCGCCCCTTGAATAGAAGTTTTAACCCCCTTAGAAAACATGTTTTACATCCTTCAATGTGGAAGACTTTTCTAGATATATTATAAATATGTAGATACATTATTACAAATGTAGCGTAACAGATAAAAAGGGGTCTTTAGTTTTGTTCAAATAACTAAATGTTGGGTGGCCCCATTGTTGGCTGTCCTCGGGAAGGGTTACGAGAGTTGCATGGTGTCTATATAAAAAAAAGGGAAACACAAAAATTAACTCAATCCCCTTCATTCCAGAGATACTGACAGCTTTTTTTAAATTTTCCCGGGTTTTTTAATATATAAATAAATAAATGCACAAAAAAATATAGGAATAAAAAAAACATGTTTAAATAAATGTATAAAAAATGTATGAATGCTTAAAAAAATTATAATTAAATAAATGTATGAAAAAATGTTTAAATAAATGTAAAAAACATACAGGAATGAATAAATATAACTTATAAATAAAAGGGACATCTTAAATAAAATATTTTACATTTCTGTATTTTTTAATTTATTTATTTTTTTTAATTTTTAAAAGCTATTTTTCATTTATTACTTTTCATAATGTAAATATATATGTATTATATGTATACCAGTGGTGCAGGGGGTTCCCGGTTGGTAAAATAATCCTATAGTGTCAGATTTACAAATAAAAAAACCCAAAAGGGGTATTCAATTGGTACTGGTTATTTCATGTCCCCAAACCCGGGGCTTTAACCAAAACTTTTTAAAAAATTTAAGACACCTTTTAGCCCGGCGTTGGTTACCAACACCCCCACTTTGACTGAAAGTCCATTTTTGAGACTTTTTTTAAGCTTAGATATAACCTCTTCCTGGGGGGTCTGGCGCAAATAAAACCCAAAAAACCCGGATCGACTAGCCGGAGTTTCAGCGGAAGAATACAAACCCCCGTTGGCCATTAGTCCTCTTTCAGGGGACAGAGGTATCTGCCTACCCTGCCCCTTTTCAGGGGGGGTTTTATTTCCCATCAGCGAAACTAAATATGTCACAATGTCACACAAACAATAAACGTAATGGTTAAATCCTTTAGCCAGACTGTGGATAATCCCAAATAAACTTATTTTGGGAACATTTTTGGACAGCAGTACAGAAACTCCACGGGAAATTGCATGTCTAAACCAAGTTTGAAGGTTGTAACAGAGGTGAGGCTGCCTCGCTGCTGCCTCACCTCTGTTTCACTTGTTTGAAGGTAATGGAAGGATTTTGACTTAAAATATTAAAAATTAGTCATATATAAAGATGGGGAAAATATTAATATAAATGGATTTTTTATTATAAATGTTTTGCTTTTTATTTTATGTTTTGTTTTTTTATATATATAATATATATATATATATATATATATATATATATATATTTATATAAAAATTTGTACTTAAAAAACTGAACGGATGGTGAACTAGCCTTCCCAGACTTGGCACACCTGATGGATCAGTATTCTCAACTGCAGATATTGTTTTTAATTCCCCCTATCTTTTGATATGAACAGTATGCCGGGCCCCTTTGGTGTGTTTGTGTTATATGTTGGATGTTCTATATCACTTACTGATATTTGAGGCCCTTCAGGCGGGGGGCTTTGCAAATTAGATTTTGGGAAGGTCACCCTTGGGGTTAAATATCACCACCACTGTTTTATTTAATTTTAAGGAGTTTATGTTTTGCTTTTAGAATCCTCAGAAAATGGGTTTAAAAAAAATGTCGTCGTCCCCCCTCCTTTAAAAGCAGAACAATCAGATTGTTCCCCTTTTGATTATTCAACAGCAGTCCCTGTCTGAGGGATATACTGGGACAGCCGGGACATTAAAAACATTTTAAAAAAAAGTCTGGGGGGATCAGGGGTTTTCTTTTTTTTTTCTTCTTCTTTAGTTTTTTTAAAAAGGGACAGGCTCTGAATAAAAACATTTCTGAAAATGTAGATTTAAAGAAAATTTATTTTTCATCTGTAACCCATAGGCAGATGTCATAAAAACAAAATTGAGTTTGTACAATATTTATGCTTTTTGGGTAACAGACAATTGAGAAGGGGAACATACTTTAGAATTCCCAAGACCAACAATACACCCCTAAAAAATGTACTAGTGTTTTAAAAAAACACATGTTAATTGGGGTGTATTTGCATCTAAAGGTCAGGTATGGGGTTAACTAATTAGGGAACAAATGTGTGATGTCGGTTAAATGCATGTTTGTCTGCAAGAACAGGTTCATTTTATCCCAGAATGGTTGTTTGGGGGAAACATAAGGAAGTTCTTCCTGTAACAAAATAGGGTTTTTTTTGCCCTTTATATGAAAAGTAACCCTTTTTTTGCATCATGTAGTTAAAATGTGTTGTTAAACTAAATGTTTTTATTAATTATTATTACATGTCATTTAGAGCGTTTTTATCCATACCCCTACAAAAAGGATTTCAACCTAGGGCAACCCCCTTTTTTATCAGAAGAATAAATCAGATTTTAAACAGGTTTTTTTAAAACATTTTATTTTAAAATCCTAATGGCTCCCTGCGTGATCCTTTTCCCCCCGGCCCAATAAAGGATGATCTTATCTTTTTTCTTGTTTGCCCTTTTATATTAGACTTTTTGTTGAAAATCATTTTGAAGAAATAAAACGTTCAAATAAATTAAATGGTAAAAAAAAACAAATAAAAAATAAATAATGTGTTATTTAAACATTGTTATTTAAAGGACAACAGTTTTGTGTTGTTTCAACAGTCACTGTTTCAGCACATTTAACACAAGCGGGGTTTACATATTTAACTAATGAAAAAAAAGAAAGAGGGAAAATAACAACAAATTTGTGTTTTTTTTACAAAAAATATTTTTGTAAAATTAATTTATTTTTAAAATACTTAAAAAAAATATACAAGGGAAAATTCGGTGAATTTAAAATTTATTTAATTTTATTGAAACTTTTTAAGTTTTGATATGTTTTAAAAAAAAACCACTGTAAACGAACATTGGGAATTGCCCTTTTTGGTCAGAAGCTTTTTTGTTTGGCCTTCTGGTTAAAATGCCCAGTTTACCCCTCTGTAACAGGTTTGGGCTGTCACCAGGACGTAGGTTTCCACCTTTCCAAACTGTTGCAGTTGGGGAAGGTGAGCCCCCGGGTCATTTTTGGGGTCCACCCCAAAAGGGGCCAGGTCGGGGAAGGAGGGGAGGTTGAGGAGTGGACGCCTCTATAGGGCAGGTGGGCACATTTTTTCTCAGGCGGGGGCCACAATGATTTTTAAATTTGATAGATGGCGGGCCAGTGTCAGATGGAGAGTGTTTGGTGAAAAAAAAATATGGAGCCAATTTAGTCCACCTCATTAAACCTCTCACCTTTTAGATTTTTCTTTTCTTTGGCCCACGATTGCCCCAAATGGCTCAATACATGGCGAAAGGCAGCTGCGTTTGTAGGATAAAAAGAAAGGGGGGGCGGGCCCCGGGGGGAAAATTCATGATTTCCCATGTTTGCCATAGGGGGGCAACTTTTTTTTTTTTTGGGGGGGCACGGATATCCATTGTTGGAAAAAGAACGGGGTCATAGTGATATTTTATGTTCATTTGTAAATCACTGAGATGAAGATAAACTAGTGTAAAAATATCCATTCAATGGAAAAAATAAAAATAAAACATATATTAATGAAAAAAAAGAGATGTCGATGTTATTTATTGTTTTTTGGTCAGTTTAACAAAATAGCAACAACAATTAGGGAAGATCCAGAAAAATACCTGGATGCAGCGTGGGGAATTTTAAACCGAAAACTTTGGGGTTGAGCCCCTTTTCCCCGGCGAACGCCAAAAAAATAAACCATTTTCAAAAGTTAACGTTTTTAGAAAAATTTCCCAAAAGGATTCTAAACCCAAACGTGCTTTCGGGATTGAACGAAATGAAAAAAAAAAACGGGACTTGCTAGAGGGATGGATGTGAGGAGGAAAAGGGTGTTAAGAGAAGAGCAGAGGGGCGTTGATTTGGGGCAACCCCAGCAGAAAGGTTTTAATGAGACAAGGAAACCTTTCAACAAGTTCAAAAAACCTTTTTTAAAATGTTTAACATATTTATATTGAATTGAGCCCCCCAGACCTTTCAAAAACGTTCAGTTGTTGGGTCAAAAAAAATTGACCCAACCTTAGATAAAAGATCATAGTCCATTTCGAAAACATTGTTGGATAACCGACAAAAGTTACATAATTGCCCGGGATAACTTGAAGTTAAAATAAGTTTTTGTTTTTTTCTTCAACACAGGACCCCATGCTAATTTCTTAACCTTGGTCTGATAGGTGGACATGCAACCCAAAAGTTTTGATTTTTACAGCATTGCAAAATAACCCGGTGTTCAACCAAGGGGTTATGAAATTTTTCATGTTGATTATATAATAATACAGAAAATTTTTAATTTAGAAGGAAATTTTCTACCCCATAATAAAAAGGTTCACTTTCATAAAAGGACAAAAAAAACCCAAAGTTGCTGTAAAAAACGCCCTTTTGGCCCTTTTCCCCGGACACCACCTTTCGGAAGGGGGAACCACATTTACGATTCATCACACATTTATTTCCGATTTTGAACCCAACCCGGTCTTTTTAGCAATGTTTATAATACATCTCAGTTAAACATGAAAAAAAAAAACCGGTAATTTACCATAAAAAATTTTGTTTAAATACATGCAAGGGAAACTATTCACTTCATCCTTCGGGAAAGAAATAAAACTTGTGTGTTATTTTGGAACTGTTATTCCAACAACCTTTGGTTGCCATCTTCCCAAAGATCCCTTTGCCTGTTTCCCCTCCATGTCAGCTGAGTCCTTCACTTTCCCCCGAGTTCAATGACCTTTTGAGAAAATGCCTTTGCCCTTTTCGACCAATCATGTTTCATCATCTGACCCGGGGAGGCCCCTTTTGTTTGTCCATTCTTCTCCGGCACGTTCAGTATGGGTGCGATAAAATCCCAAAGAAAAGCTACAATTAGTACTATTAATGCACTAATGCCTTTTCCTCCCCATTAGGCCCCCCATTTTCCAAACATTTGGTTACCCAAAATGATTCTCTCAAAGATCCTTTTTAGGGTTTTTTCAATAGTACGGGGCACCATTTCCCCCCCATTATTTTATAAAAGTCCAAAGGGTTATTTCTCATTAATTCTGGTTTAAATGATTATGTCACTGCTGCATTTTGTTTATTTGTAAATTTTAAATTTTTAAAAATTTTTTTTCACCTCAAAAATTTTGTTTTTCCCCCAGTTTTAGTACATGCCATCACCGACAATTTCGGGGCATTCAACGGGGGGGAAAAACTGAGACCATTTTTTTCTTTTGGTACTAACAGTTACTCAAAATATCTGGGCTCCGGGCCCCCACAAAAAGTCAGAGACTAACAACCACTATGATATTTTAAACTTTAAGTACAAAAAAATTTTTGTTTTTTTTTTACTGTTACTTTTAAAGATACAACATTTTGAACAAAAATATACTATGGGAATTGAACATTTAAAAGCGTTAAAAAAAAAATAAAAAAAAAAAAATAAAAAGGGGATTTTGGAGAAAATCATGAAAAAAAGGGCAAAAAAGGGGACAAAAAAAAAAGAACACGACAGTTATTTTAAAATAACTAATTAAACAAAAAAAAAAAAACATACCTGCCAAACAAAAAAAAACCAAACGATTTTACCGTTTTGTTGTGTCCTTTTCACAATGTTGTTATTCATTGGGGCTCTAATTTATTTATTATTATTTTATTATTTATTTTTTATTGCCTGAATAGAAGCAATAGGCGTTTTATTTACTATCCTCGGGGGAACGAAAAAATGTTTTAAAAATTTTTTATTGTTTGTTATTTCGCCTTTTTGAGTTAAAAAACGCTTCTTTAAAAATTTTTGAAATTTTTCTTTTAACATTTTACACATGTCCATTTTAGTAACGCCCTTTTTTTGAAAAGAAAAAAAATAGAAGATAAACTAAAAATTTGGTTTAAGGATATTAAACCAAAATACATTAAACGTGATTTTTAAACGGGATCATTCATCCATATGGATTGTTTTGCTTGTTAGTTGGGGATGTTAGGTCATTTTATAAAAATAATCCCCTTTATGTCCATTACTAACTTAGAACAGATTTTATTTTTAGATTTTTTATTTTTATTCCCTAAACTAATTTTTTTGTTCATAATTTTTAGTGTTCTTCATTTATTATTTTGATGTTATTTTTTTTAGCTGTAATTGTTGGAAAAATCATATAACTTAGTTTGAACTCCTTAGGTTACCAGCAAAAACAATTAGAACTTGGGATGATACTTGGTTTTTTAAACGATGTTTCGAAAGGGGATTTGGGGCAAAACGAAAAAACTGTAAAAAGGGCATTTGGGGTCAACCCCTTGACCCAACAACTGATCTGATTGGTAAAAAGGTCTGATGGGAGTGCAAAATTTTACACTACAAATATATGTTTATTCTAAAAAGACATTTTTGAACGGGGTTGTGTTGCCTTGTGCTCTTTAAAAACACTTTCCGCTGGGTTTTCCCAAATCAACGTTTTCGTTCATCTTTTTGCCACAACAATATTTTTGGAAATGTAGGGGAAATCGCATTGGTACACCCAACAACAATATTGAAAATTAAATACATGATTTTGTCGGTTCCACTAAATTGACATCCAAAAAAGGATAAAATGACTTTTTTTAATTAACAAAAAACAAAGCTTTAAGAACTAAATATATCATTCCTGACATTTTAAATACACAAGAAAATATATGAATATCATAGAAAAAACCCAAAAATTGCAATTTTTGATTAACCTTGATTTCCCCAAAATTTGTTGGTAATCTTTCCAAAGAGGGGGAAAGGTCATCATGCCTACTCCCCACTTTAGAAAAAATCAGACTTTAAGAGAACCAAATGAGTCAAAGATGAGACGAAAAACCCCAGATGTTGTTAATAAAAATGATTTTTTTTTAAAAAAAAAAAATAATGAGTAAACTTGTTTTTTTACTTGTTTTTTTTTTGGGCATACAAAATGAACTAATTTTTTAAATGGTCCATCCGTCCTGGGACATGTGAGGGTTGGGAAGGGAAAGTCTTCTCCATTTAAATTTTAATTTACATTACATTCATGTCTTTTAGCAGGGTTTTTACCCAAAAGGGATTCAATAAGTGATTTCAACCTAGAGACAAACAAGAAAAAAAGAATACAGAAAGTAACTTTTCCCTCAACATAGTCGAAAAAAAGCCAAATAAAGTTTAAGACCCACTGAAGTGTAATTTTTTTAATCCGAATAGTGGGAAAGGGGGGTTTTGCCCGGGGGAAGCTGTGAGTTTTTCGGCCCCTTTCCAGTTTTCACCGAAAACATGTTAATTTTATCCCTTTCACCTGAGGGCGGTTGTTGAAAGACAATATGATTTTTTCCCCTGGATAAAAACAATTTGGGGTTTTTTTGACAGAGGAATAACTTTTATTCAAATACTGAAGAATAAAAAAAGTGGCTCCAGAAAAAGGGACTTTTCTCATCCAGGAAAAAAGGGGCTGGTGCTTAACCACAGCCTTCGTGCCATTAAGGGGGCCGGTTCTAGCCCTTGGTTGCCCTAGGCAAGATTTAGTTTTTTCCCTCCCCACACACTTTCTTTTATTATTTTAAATAATTTTTTCCCCACACCAAAGAGTTTAATTTTCTCCAAAATTTTAAAACCCCCTTTTAACACCTGTAAAAAATTTTCAAATGCGCCCCTTATCCAACCATCCCCTCCAAAAAAAAGTGCTTTAAATTACGCCCAAACAAAATTAAAACATTGATGTTCTTTTTAGTTATACCCCCATCTCAAATAAAGAAGAGAACAGTTGTTTTGGCGTTTCTATTCACCTTAAAAATTGACAGCTTTTTTAAAGGGACTTGTCGGGATTTCCCTGAGGGAAATTCATTGATGGATCAAATTATTTTTTACTGGAGACCTTTGGTTGATGCCCATCATTGGAAAATATCATATTTGGCCCTCAGGAAAATTAGTCATTTAATTTAGAAAGCTTCTTTCAGCAGAAGGTCGGGGGCACCCCCACCGGGTTGACCCTTCACGCTAAAAAGTCGATTCAAGGCCCCATCTATGGCCCCCCTAAAAATTCCCTTTCCCAACACAGACAATTTAGAGCCCCAGCAACAACGCTACATAAACTTTAAAGCAACCCAAAATTGGGAACATTTAACAATAACCATCAATTAATCAAAAAAATCAGGTTGAAAATAAATGTGGGCTGAAGGGGCCCTAAGATTATCATGATTAATAAAAGTTTTAATAGGGATATTCTAACTATGTTTTGGGAAGTGGGTAGGGCACACTGAGGGCTAAACCCATTTTTTATATATATATATATATATATATATATATATATTGATGTTGAGATTTGGGGTTCTGTTTTTGTGTGGGGACCCAAATCTTTTAAATTTTGTCCCCTACTTATATTATATCTCTGTAACAGGTTTGATTTTACCCCTCATGAGCCCCTGCCCCAAAAGGGGGGGGGAAAACAGGGTGGGCCACAGTGAAAAACAGGAACGGCCATCATTTTTAAAAAACCACCGGGCCCCTGAAATAGTACTTTTTGGGCCCTATAATTCAAATCTGTTATAGCTACTTTGGGGCCCGGTAAAATATGTATCGATGCAAGATTTATATAACAAAACATGACAAACAAAAAAAGAACTGTGGCACTCAAACCCCTCACTAATAGAATCAAAAGAACCATGTAATAAAAAAAATAAACCCAAAGCTACTGAAAACACAACCCCCAAACCCCCTTTCCCTTTTAAAGTTAAATCCACCCTTTCCCAAAACAAACTACCAATAGGGGTAGGTTTTTGGGGAGCAAGCCCACTCAAAGCCCTTTTTAGGCCGGGGATGGCAGTGATGAAAGGTTTTTCCAAACATCCTCTTGAGAAACTTCAATAAAATCGCCACCAAGCCCCTTTCCCCTCCTTCCGCCATTAAAAATTAAAAGCAAAAAAAAAAAGAATTCATGACTTTTTGCCCCCCGTAATCTATCTCCTTTCCTCTCAGTTAAACCCCAACCAATCAACACAGGTTAATATGAGGTTTTTAGGTTTTTCCCAGAAGGCCAAAGGGCCTAAAACATAACCTAGTATGTAAAACCCAAAATATCATTGAAGATGATGTCAATCATGATAGGTCCCCATTCTTAAAAGGGTTTAATTGAGATGAGGGGTTCTTTTCCAAATAGGGATTGGAGGAAAATTGTTTGGGATAAAGCCCCTTTAAAATAAATTAAATAAGCGCGCGGATGGAAGCAAGAAACAGAGGAAGCAATAATGCAATAAGAAAATAAAAATAAAAAAAATAAAATTTTTTTATAAAAAATAAGAAAAAAGGGTTTGGGGTTTTAGGCCCTGAGGCCCACCAAATGAGGGATAATATTCCCAAATTATATTAATTTAATTTTTTTATTATATATATATATATATATATATATATAATATATATAATATATTATATATAAAAATATATATAATATATATATATATATATAATATATATATATATATATATATAACAATAATATATATATATATATATATATATATATATATATATAGAAATAAAATACTTGAATAACCTACTACGGAGAGCCAATGATGGAGTAACCCCCCTAGAAACAGTTATTAGAATTAGATCCAAAAATCATTAAATACTTTTTTTTAAGTTACGCTAATTATGAAATAATGTTTTTTGTATTTATAAAACTGAAAAGTCTTCCAGATTAAAAGTTTAAACACATGTTTGTTTGGAGGGATTAAAACCCTTTTTTTAGAAACTGAAACATGGTTATTTTAAAATAATTTTTTAGGGGGCCAAATATGACAAACGGGTTTTCAGATAGAGAGAAGATCAAATATGTTTGCTATTGTGAACAAAATCCTTTTGGGGTAACTATTGAGGTCAAAAAGCCCAAAAAAAAGGTGACCTGACAAATAGGACATTTGTCTGATGTTGTCAAGTTCCAAACCCAAAACCCTTCCTGAATAATATGGAAAAAATGACAAAAACCCCCTTAGTTTTTTATGGTGTTGAAAAGTTGGGAAGCGGGGTTGGTGGTTGCTCTGCCCAGGGGGTTTTTTAAACCACCCAGCCTACTCACATATAAATGTGGCAGAAAAACAGCTGAATTTTACACTTTGATACTGTCCAGGTAAAACTTTGTTGAAACATGGCCCCGAAGATGGGGTGTCACCTTTTTGTGGCATAATTTTAACATGCTTTTGGGATAAAAAACTGCCAAAATTACCCCCGGTTATTCCCAAAAAACCCCTTTTCTATCACCGACGGGCGGTGGGGGGCACCGGAGGTTTCCCCCACGCGACGGGCGGCCCCGGGGCGGACCGCACCCCCCGGGGGGGGCACGGGCGATTCCCGGCCGGTGGGCGGTAAGGGGACGCCCCCCCTCCCTTTGCCCCGTTCGTAGGGGAATGATCAGCAAAAGAACCCCAACAACCCACAGAATCCCGGGCCCCATTTTAAAACTTTTCTCCTCCCAGAGTTGGCGTCCCAAAAAAACACGAATTGTGGCTTCCTGAATCTCTAAAAACACGGAAGAGAAAACCGCTCTTGATGGACAACATTTTTTATGGAAAGGCAGGTGATTTTTGAAGAGTTTTCATGAAGGACGGGAGAAAAAAAAGTGCTTCCATATTTAACGGTAACGTTTGTTTTCCAAGGACCGCAGTGCACCAAGGAGGGCCCAGCATTGTCGAGGGCGAGAGATGCCACCCCAAAACTTCCTAGAAAACCCCCTTTTGAGAAAGCGGTCCAGGTGAAAAATGTTGACCCCCAATCCAGACTTTGCCATTATCACTTTGGTGTTCCCGCTTGGCAGGGTTTTTGAAGAACTTATTTCTGAACTTTTGCCCAAAAGGAAAAGACATTTGACCAAATTTTCATTTTTTTTTTACCTTTTGCAGGAGGCCGGGATAATTATGAAACAGAATGTTCCCCCATATGAAGGGGAAACGGGCGTTTAGGAGTCTTACCAGAGACAGTCAATATGAGGGTGATGCTTTTATTAAGACTTGTTAAATATCACAGATCTGACTACAACACAATGCCTGTTTTCGCTTTGATCTTCCGTGTGTACATCGGTTTTTCCTTCAAAGTGTTTGTAGAAGTACAAGGATAGATATTGTTCTACCAGCTGCGCCGGGACCCACCAAGAGAACTGAGGGGGTAATGGAAGTGTTTTAAAAGGGTTGTGTTGATAAGTGAATGTCGGCCGGCCCTTCTGTGTTTGTAGATGGCTGCATGCTAACTGGTCCCTGCTCCAAGAGGATCGGCCTGTTTCTACACTGATGCTGACTATCCTGTCAGTAAGTACTGAGGATCCGGTCGTGGGGGCGATTTGAGGGGGACAGACCCCAACCTTGTCCTGACTTTTGGTCGCTGGGGGGCAACCCGCCCAACCCCTAAAATTGCCCCAGGGGGAAATTCTACAGCGGGTAAAAACAAAAACCCCAAATTTAAAACACACTGCCCTGTTTATGACAACATGACCAATCTTTTTGTCAGAGTTTAATTTCTGCCATTAGGGAGTATGAAAATGAATGCTATGAAAACACTACTTTTTTTAATTGAAATACAGGGGGTTGTCTTCAGGGTTTTCTTTTCTTCCAGGTTAAGCAGGAATGATAAATATTTGTCTTCACTGGTTCCAGTGGGCCTCCTCTGGTCTGTTCTCCCCCAGTCACTACAGACGTTTTTTTAAAAATGTTTCCCTTTTGTTCCAAACATCATGCACCAAATTAAACCCCCTTGAGGAACAGGTAAAATTTATCCATTGATGATAAACTGATCCAACAAATATGCTTTCTGCTTAATGTTTTTTTTTTTGTTTGGGTGTACATTCACTGCAGCAGGTGTGACCCTGTAAGGGATCCCCCTGTGAACCAGGGGCCAGAAAAAAAGAATAATTTTATAATCTGCAAAAAGAAAGGGCAAAGGAATAAGTCTGACCCTGTTTGTTTGTCTGTTTTTAGAGAAAATGCGGGATGGGGCCCAGACAAGTTCTCCCAAAGGTCGTGGTTTTGTAAAGGGGAATGGGTGCGTTTTTTGCAGTAAACACATTTCGAAAAATTTCGAGATCATGAAGGAAAATTTGCATATTACAGACTTATATTGTAATGATTCAAAAGACGACAAAGTGTTCTCAGGAAGAATGAAATTGATCCCCAAAGTATTGTAGAACATTTTATTAAAATATATTGGCTTTGATTTGTGAAATTTTTTGAGAACTACTTTTGCATTATTCATTATTGGTGGGTTCTAAAAACTTTTTCCCTCAAAAAATTTCATGGTTTTCTGAAACAAAAAAAAATACAACAAACATTTTTTTTTGATGAAAGATAGTTTATATACTATTTTGTGTCAGCACAAAATTTTTCCAACCCCTCATGGGGCAAAGACAAAAAAGTGCAGCTGCTGGACACATTGTTTTGTTTCTTTCAATTAGAAATGAAGTTGTTCACTGCTATATTTTAAACAAAAACATTCTGTCTCTCCCAGACCTGGGAAATAAAAGACCTTTTACTGAATTTGGTTTTTTTTTTCCCCCGTTCTTTTAAAATAAATTAACATAAACTGGGCCCTTTTTAAAAATTACATCCTTATGCCCTGCGAAGGACAGAAAAAACAAAACGTAAACCCTCATTCTCAATTTCTGTTTCCACAAAACAGACGGTCCTCTGGAAAATAAAGCCACCAGTCCTAAACCAAATTTTTTTCCCTGAGGAATGTGCACATCGATCTTTGTCTTTTTTTTAAATTATTTTTCCCCAAAAGTTCTGCATAAGTTATTTTTTAGAGACAATGCTTTTGAATTTGGTTTACACGGATCTTGTTTTTTATGGTTTTTTCCAAAAAAATAAAATATATATATATATATATATTTTTTTTAAAGGGGGTGTAGTTCCTTTAATGTTTTGCTATATTATCTGCTACTCTTCAGTTGGATGGGTTTTGGGAAATTTTTCCTGGGAAGAAAGACCCTTTCTTCGAAATGAGAAAACATATTGTTTCTGAAATATGAAAGTGGTGCACTTAAAATTACCCTAAAAAATGAGTGATGGTGAGTTATCTTCCATATAAAAATACGAATGTTTGTTTTATTTGAGGGACGGGGACGTTCCCCAGTCTTTTGAATATCGGAACGAATGTCACACATAAATAAATGAAGAAATGGTAGACAAAAAGAAATAAATAAATGAAGAAATAAGAAATGTAGAAATATATTTTTTTAAATTTTCCTTTGATTTATAATTTATTATTCTTCCTATATTTATTTATTTGGATTTATTTTTTTAATTTATTTAAGCATTTATACATTTTTTTTAAAAATTTTTAAAAGGGATTTATTTATTTATTCCTATATTTATTCATTTATTTGTTTATTTATACTTAAAATTTTAGTCCCCCATACAACACATCAAATTTTTTGTTTGACAAAAAGGGTTTGTCTGACATTTTCAATACGCAGGAGGGAAAATCAATGTTATAAAGGGTTGATGAAATCAACTTTCTGATTGTTGGGGGTGAAATTTATATTCAGCCCATAATTTTACAGTAAAAGGGGTTTCTTTAAAATGCGCACTAAAACTAAGGTTAGCTTTGGGACCGTTGTTGTCATTTCAAATAAATCCCCGGCTCCCTTCGCTACGGGCACCACATCTCAATGAAAGATGCCGGGTGAATATCCATGGGCGGCACTTCAAACAGGAGCCACCCGAAAAGGTAGGTGGAGGATTTCATGACAAGAACAGGGGAAGTTTTCCACGGATGATTAAGGGAAATTTCCAGATCAACATAAGCGGGGTTCAATTTTTAAAAAGGGAAGCGTACATGACATGACCAGCGACAGGAAAGCGAGCTTGAGACGGGGTCTGGGCACTCCTGAGGGTCAGTTGGCGCTGCGGCATTAAAACATTAAATAGAGGGTTTTTCAGCGTGAAAATAGGTGTAGCGCAGCGCGGATTAAGACCAAAAAAAGTGCCTCCGCCAATTGGGAGAGCCCTGATAAAAAGCCTTAACAACAGCCAGTGTTAGCTATCAGCCCTAAGTCGTCAAAATAAAAGGGAAAAACAGCGTATACCAAAAGACCCAGTGAGAAACATTTTAAAATTTTTTTTATTGAAAGTTTACCATTGTCATTTTTTTATTTTAAAGGCAACTTTCATCAAATGAGCAATTTGAATTAATGAGAGTTGGAATAGTACATCTCCTCCTTTTAGGCTAAAAAACTGATCAAACATAAACAATGTGTTTGTCCGTTAGCCACATGGAGGGACTACTTTCACGGGGGGGACTATTTTCCCTCGGTACGAAATGCGATCATAATTTTGGGTTGGCAAAACATTTTGTGCTAAAAGGGCAGTTTATATTTACTTATATTTATAATGTCGTTGGAAAAAAATTTTGGTCAAAAAAGTACTTTTCGGTGCCCCCCTGCTCACCGGCACCCGAACCGTACTTTTAGTCAAAAAATCCCTTGTTTTTTTAAAATAACCAGTTGTTAATCAAATGATGCATGATAAGGGGCGTATGCTGTTTTAAATGTTATAATGGGTTTTTTTAAATATTTTAAAAAATTTTTGTTATAAATATGACAAACGTATATTTGCTTTGATCAAACGGATTTTTTTTTATAATATAATGAAAATAATGAATTTTTCCCAAACCTTATTTGATATATTTTGTGCTTTCACATACTGGCGTGAGTATCCTGAGCCTTCTCGAGGATTCCTGGGGGAGCAGGGGAGCCCACCGCCCAAGCTTGTGTTTAAGGCCCCCCCAGGAAAACAGCTCAGTACATCATCAGCAAAAACAGCAAAGTCGCCATCCATCTTCAAAAAGTGTTTGAATCCCTGAAAAGGTTAAAAGTTTTAGGGTTTCAACATGGCATATCCTCCCAACTCGAATTTAACACAATTTGTTTGTCTTTGTTTTTTTTAACACTTTATGTTGAAATATTAACACACAGCTTCAAATTTGAAAGCAAAAAAAAACATGTTGGCTTTCCCAAAACCCAAGGGCGGAATTCACGGCTGATTTGGGGTGGACCCAAATCCCAACTCAGGAGACATAAAATGCGATAAAGAAGTTTACGAATTTTATCAGGATGAAAAAAGAACAAAGGTAACACTGAATTTACGGAAAAAAACAAAAAAATTAAAGGGGGAAAGGGGGAATGGGGGGAGCAAAAGTGGGGGACTAATGAGGAATCGGGTGAGTTTTGGGGAGGACGGGTGGGTGAGGGACTAACGAGGTGATCAGAGGCAGGTGAAGGGGTTGGATAGATGGGAAGCAGGATCTAAGCATATAGAGACAGGAAAAAAACAATAATAAAAAGGAAAGTATGGAGCTGAACGTTAAGGCAATTGGTCTTCCCCCAACCAAGGCTCCCTCGCCACTTTAAAACCCGGTGTTGGCTAACTGCAGGGACCCAACCCCCCCTTCCCCCCAAGATTCTTGAGAAAGTCAAATCGGGGTGACTTTCACATCATAATAGTTATTTAGGAGTTTCAAAATTTTAGAAAACACACGGGGTTTAAAACCCTCGCCTTGTTCAGTCTTTTTTTTGGATATACATCCCAAAAAAGGAAAATTTCGTGACTGAAAACACTAGTCGGGACCAATGACATTTCATTCAGAGTTCGGAAAAGGTAAACGAAAAAAGAATCTTTTCCAAAACTTTAAGGGTAAAACTATTTTGGAAAACCCAGAAAACACAAATTTTCATGGGGCAAAACCCCGGGATTTTTTAAAGAATCTCTCGGGCGTTTTTTTGGTTAAAAAGGGGAAAACCGGGAAAAACCGACGTCTGGCCCCTTAAAAAACTGAATTAACTGAATTGCATGCGGGTTTAGGACGGCCTGTGATTTTCGGAGCGAGGGAGGTGGGGTTAATCTGGGAAAACGGAAGTTAGTGGTGGTTGACGGAACTGTTGTTGTGTTAATGTTCGAGTTTTGGGGGGAATTATATATATATATATATATATATATATATATATATATATATATATATATATATATAAAAAAAAACATTGAAAAAAAAAAAAAGGAGAACTTACAAAATAATAAAAATTTTCGAGACGAATACCCGTTTAAATTGTCCAATCTTGTTGCACATTGTTAATCCATCCAAATAAAAAGTAACCCACCCGTCAGTAATTGGCGAGATGCGAAAACTGGTTTGTCAATCACCTTAAATCCAAAGAAGAAAGCGAAGTTTATTCTGACACCTTCATTTTAATAAGGAGAAAAAGGAACTTTAAACATTATTATTAGCGCTAATGCTTTGACAATGAGTCGGTTTGGAAATGATTTTATTTTAAGATCGAATTTAAAATTTAAACAGATGAATGCGTCGGGTCAAAGTCGAAAGGGAAATTACTTTAATTTGTGGTGAATCAAAACCCCTAACCAGCACTTGGATTTCCCGGTTTGGTATGGCGGAGAAGCCCCACTACTTTTTGTTTGACCCTGACCTATTTTTTGGCCAAGTTTTACCATAAGACAATTTTCCCCCAAGCCTGCAAAAAGCGACTAGCGAGAAAATGCCCCGAACACAAACAACAACATAGCCCAAAACCCAAGAAACCCTGTACTCCTTGCAGCGGGAAAAGATAGCGCTAGCTAAAATATCGAGCCCATCCCCGGTGAGAAACCTTTTCCCAGCCCCGAGGCGTCGGGACCCCTTTCACGAGCGGAGCTGTCCCCCCTCCGAAACCCACCGTGCAGTAAAGGGAAGAAAAAGGGCTGATCGTTCAACTGGGTAAACACAGGTCTCAATGGCGCACGAGGATGTATTTCATTTAAAAAACATCTCACCCAGGGCGATAGTAAACCCTTTTTGAAGGGCTCCCCGGGGACCAAACCATGCAAGCCCAGAATAAGCTTCTTCACGGCCGTGGGAGGACCTGGAAAATCGGCCCCAAAGACCCAACCTCTGCATTGGAACATCCCAAAGGGGGTGGTAAAGATTTCCTTTTTTCGAGAAATCAAATGAGTTTAAAAAATTTTAAACCTAACATTTTATTCTAGCAACAAGTTTACAAGTCATAAACCATTAAATAAAAAAAAGTCATGAAAACATTCAGCTAAGGGCCCCAAATCCCAGACGTTAAATCAGCGTGTTAAAAAAATTTGGCGCCACGCGGATTTTTGCGCGTAAAAAAGGGGTTCACAGAGCGAGCCGCCGGGGCGTCCGCCCCCGCTTTTCGCCCTCCTTTACCCAGACCATGGGTAATTGGGTTGTATTGTTGTGAAAGCAAAAAATAAAACCACGCCCTGCAGGACATGCTGCACAACATCAGGAAATCGGCCCTTCGACCCAGAACGGAGGTTCGGGTCCAGGCCCTGGCTTTTGGCCGACTACAAAACCCTCCTGGCTGGCTCCTCTAAGGCCACCCGGGCCCCAGCCACCCAAATCAGCTCCGCGGTCTTCACCCCCCGAAATACGGCCCGGTGGCGGCCCATCCGCCAAAACTTGGTTCTCTCCCGGGCCTAAACGGATCGGGCCCGATATCCGGGGATATGGCACCCGACCCCCCGGGCACATTCCCCGCCGAAAAACCCACCCAACCCGCCCGACTGCCCCCGAGCTAATCACCAAAACCCAGCTTTGCTGTCCTGGCCCCTCAGTGGGGGGGGCGACCCCCCCGACATCGGGACAGAAAGCCCTACAGTTTCCCAAAACTAAAAAAGTTTTCCACTATATCTGGATTAAAATACAGATTTGCACTTTAGACACTTGAAATCTCTTATTATGTTTTGTGTTTGACTATGTTGAGGAAATGTTATTTTCTGATTATTGTTGTTTTTAGATTGTACTCTAGGTTGAAATCACTTTTGTAATGCTGGGATAAAAGCGTTCTAAATAATTTAATTAATGTAATACCCAACGCCGGGTTTGGATTAAGATGATCCAAAAGAACAGCTCGGTTTCACCGCCCTCCAGGAACTCGTCTGGATGACTGCGTTTCCCAGCTATTTCAGGCCAGTTTATCCGTTGGCTCTGGTGGGTCGAGGATCCCCGGATACCCCCGGCGTAATTTCCCCGCCGGGGCGCCTGTCCATCTGTTCCGTGGGGAAATTTCTAAACCAGGGTTTTCGTCCAAATGTCAAGAAACCCCCTTTTCATTTTTTGATTTTTAAGGGATCCATCTATCTGGGCTCCCAAAAATAATTATTAAACATATATATAACTTTATTCCATTTTGCACAGGTGAGCACACATTCACCAACCCCGCGGGGCAGTTTTTATTCCCAGGGGGTCACGCCGACACCCGGACGGGAAAAGCCTTTTTTTACCCATGGGGCTAAAAGGGGGCCCCATCACAATCAAAAACATGACCGGGGGGGTTTTACAAGGCTCCCCCTGTTAAAGAACTCTTTTTTTTTTTCAGTTCTCACGGTGGCTATTTATTATATCCGCATATTATTGATCGTGTGAGCTATATTCTTTTGCCTTCTTAACACCCCGTGTAGTACAAATACGGTCATAATTTCACATGTACTTGTTGGTGTAATTTTATTTACTCTTTATTGTGATGTCAAAGTCCGCTTGCAATAATTTAATGTGTTTGGGGAGAAATTTCCCAGAGGAGAAAAAGGGAAAACCTTTCCGAAGTCCGTTGGGGGGTCCCCGGCTAGCCCCTTTTGAGTCAGCATAGGGTTTTTTTTTTTTTGGTGTGGAATAGTGTTTTTTGCAAGATGTTTAGTTTTATGTTTTATTTAGTTCAATGTTAGGCAATCACCTCCCCCTGTCAAAATAACCCTTTTAAATTTTTCATTGGGCTCATGTCAAATGTAATCGTGACAGGAGGAGGTAATACCCGTTTTGGTTGGAAAGTCAAAACTAAATGGCCCCATTAAAAGAGCTAAGTCTTTGTTTACCTGAAAAACTTAAGGGCCAAAACATTTTCCCAAAGACCAAATTTAACAAAAAACCAATGAAAAAAACTTTGGGTTTCAAACCTTCCACTCTAATTTTAATAGTAAATCAAGAAAAGGGTATCCTTCAAAAAAAATACAATTTACTGCAGCAGACTCATCTAGATCCAAATGGCCGTTATATTATAATTTAGGTTTACCTTCAACACACCCGTGGGAGTTTAAAGATTTTTCCTAACTGGGGTGATGAAACAAACTTCATTAAAAAAAAGATCTCCCGTATTCCCACCCCCAACTCTCATAATTTAATATTAGGAGACTAAAACTGCTTAATAAACCCAGTTGGGCAGATCAAACCCACTTAAAAAAAAACCTTCAAAATGGCAAAAAAACCTTGTTGGCTTTTTTGGACCCCGGTTGGGTGTGGATCCCGGAGGTCCCCGGAACCCCACCCCTAAGACTTTTCTTTCTGGGCGCCCCCACCAGTCTTACTTTTGAATAAATTATTTTTTATTGATAAAGCCCTTTGTCGTGGTAATAAAAAACTCTGCAATAGAGGTCGATGCATTTTTGGAATTGATCAAGAAAGTAATTGATGACTTTATTTAAATAATCAAAAGACGAAGTATCCCCTTTTTTTGGGGGGCTTTAAAAAAGGGCTTGAGGGGGGGATCATATTTTTCATCTTTAAAAAAAAAATTGGGAGAGAAACAAGATCAACTCATCAAATCAATCGGAATCAGATTTACAAAACCAACAACACCATCCCCCGAACTTACAAAGCAAAGATTTACCTTGCAAAGGGGGTGAATTCGAAGGCAAAGTGAAAAACAACTATTACAGGCTTGTGGTTTTAATAATATCATTAACCTAGCTATACCATAGAGACACATTTTTTAAAGTTACCCATAAAAAGGCTAACTATAGCTATTTATCGGGGGTAAAATAGGAAGTGGGTTAAGACACATTCAGGAAAAATTTGAAAACGATTTTGAGCAATAGTTAGAAGGTTGGTACAAAGAAAAAAAAAACTAAAAAAAAAAAAGTATTTGAAAATGCTAATGAGGGTTTTGATGTTGATCTCACATACATTCAACATATCAAATAGTCATGAACAGGACGTTGGAATATTGTTATTTTCAGAGATGAGGATGATACTCGTGTCGAGGTGTCACGGATTCAGGCCGAGAGGACCCAAAGGCACTTAAATTCTGGGAAAAAAAAATTTAAACCAAAAACCAGAAGGGGTAAAAACGGAACAAAGCCCACTGGGAATGAAACGAACAGGGATTAAATACAGGGCAAGGTGAAAGGGTTTTACAAGGGGGGCGGAACAGGGGGCACTTGAGGGGGGGCCAGCAAGGGGGACAGAGCCAAGGGGGGTTTCTCAAACGGATTTTCTCCCTTTCCTTTTTTTTGTGTCCCCGTGGACCCTGAAAAGCATCAGTCTAGCCCCTATTTTTAATTTAAAGTTGCTTTGAGAGACGGTCAAAAAGCCGGATGTGACTTTATCCTCCCACTTTCCGGGGGATGCATCAAGGGGATTTGTGGATTGGCCAGATATATCCAGAATGATTTACCAGAAGGGAAAAAAAGGGGAGGGAAAATAAACTACTGAAAATGGACTTTTATAAATACTACCTTGTTGAGTCAGGAATGTCATTTTAGGATGTTTTTTTTATTGTAAAAAAAATTTAATTTAATAATTAGAGTAAATCAGGGGCAAAAACAGCTGATGTGGTGGTCATCAAGTCGCTGCCAAAAGAAAAGCCTCCCGTTTTCCCTTTTTCCCCCGAGTCTGGGCTCCCAAACGTCCAAATTAACTCCCGAAGAAACCAAATCTGAGTGGTACTTTGAATTGAGAAACGCAAGGACTTCAAAACAAAACACAAACGAGAAAAAACCCAGATCATGACAGTAGCCCCCCCAAGGGACGGATTCCAGACGCCCCAAACCCGGGGGGGTGGAGGGAGCGGAGGAGGGGGCCAAGGCTGCAGAAGCAGTCCGGGGCGGGGGGGATTTTCCCAAACCCCGGGCGCCCGGGGGACGGGGGGAGGACAGAGCGGGGGGGTCGAAGGAAATCACAGGGGGCCGGGGTGGGGGTGGGGGTTTTGGGGCGAGGGCAACAGGTTACCGGGTGGGGACGGAGAACCGGACTGATGGGCGGGGCACAAGGGGGGCGGGGGGGAGTCCGGGAAAACCCAGGCGGGGGACCCGGGGGAAAGGGGCTGGGCGACAAAGGGGAATAGGGGGGACCGGGGGCGGGGGGAACACCGGGGGCTGGAACATGGGGACTGGAACCCAAAGACGGGAAAACCGGGGGCCGGGGAAAATCGGGGGAAAGGGGCCGCGAAACCGGGACTGGAACCGAGGCAAATCACGGGCCCGAGGAGAGACATCCTCCCTAAAAAAAGGAAGATGGAGGCAGGAACCGGGCTGTAGTAACTGGACTTTAGAGTCCATATTCTGGGGTTTGAAGGTGGGCCCATTTTGGTGGCTTGTTCTGTCATTTTGTCGATGTCGGGGAGATAGGACCCAAATGCCAAAATTTCAAAAAAAAAAAATCCAACCAGAAGGGAAAAAAAAAAAAGCACCAAACGGAACTGCCCCACTGGGGAAAGACACGGGCAAAGGGAGGATTGGAAAAAGGGAAAAAGACACAGGTGGACACAATGAGGGCGGGACCAACAATCACACTAAGGACTTCAAAACAAGACACAAAACACAGCAAACACATCTTTTTAGCGATTTATATTGTTCCAGATCAATTGGTGAATTATGTTTTTTTCGGCTGATCAACCAAGACAGATGCAGCTGTTCCAAGTGGTCAGTGGGAGGTATGTGTACCTGATATATATTTTTAAAAAAATAGATAATATATAAAATACAAATATATATTGAAACGTAGCCCTGTCTACAAATTAGGGTTAAATTTAAGAGGAACCTTTTGGGCACCCAAAACTTATTTGAAGATAAGGTCAGTGATCTTTGGAACGGTGGGTTGTGAGTTCATTCTATTTTTTCCGACAGGTTTTTTAAATATATAGCGCCATGCAAGCTACCCGGGAAAAACCCTTTCACTAATGACAGCCAACAAGGGTAACCCCAAAATAGATAGAACAAATCATAAAAAATTTTTAAATTTATTATATATTATATAATTTCTAATTTTCAGTGTTGGGGAGAACGGAATACATTACCGCCCAATTTTGGGAAAATTTTTAACGTATTTCCCGGGGTTTCAATTTAAAAGATGGGATTTAGAATAAGTTACATTGTTAAAAAAAATGGTTCATGCGGTCCTTTTTTTTCCGAGTTTATTCACTCTCTAAATCAGGTGCTCAAAAGCCGATGCGACCTGCCAACTTTTAGTATTGGAATCGACATTAAAAAAATGTCCGCCCCCCGGGAACTTTCAAAGCGCCGATTACAGCAGCGATGTCATTTCTTTTTCTCGGTCGCGTTAAAGCCTTGTGCCATTAACAGTCCTCTGTGTCGTTTTAAAAGTCCTCTGTTCGCTTAAAGGTGGGGTACTTCTACAACTGGTCGTTCGTTGGGAAAACGTTGTGAAAGCTCGTTTCAATTCTGTTCCTAAAAAAGGGTTGCGCGTTAGCCGCTTTGCGGTTTCAAAGCAACACCGCCAACAATAGGTGGAGTAACGTTTTTGTCGAAGAAAGAAATTGTTGAGGGTGGACGGAACCCCCCGGAGGATATCACGGAAGAAAACATCGGTAGACTTTTCTTTAAATCTATAAAGCTTAATTTTGAAAATCATGATAAAAAAAAGTCACATGCATGGACCCCCGTTTGAATTTTACACCATTCAAGGCCTCAGAGTAAAAAGGGTGAAAAAGACCGTGCGGGTTTTTAAATACACAAAGACCACTTTGATTGGTCTGAGACAAAGGGGCGGTTTTTCATTGGTTCTTGCCCCCGCTCCCATGGGAATTTCAAGTCCGGGGGCCCGCCCATGGGGCATATGTTGTGAATAAAAAGGGGGGAAAGGGAAAGAGGTGATTAACAATGTAGCTTCCTTTGAAACTTTTTCTTCCACGGGGGTTTTTGCAAATTTTTTTCCAGATGGGGGGGCTCGAAGGCCGTTTTTTCCGATATTAATAAAAAGGTTCCCACAGAATAAATGCAAAAGGGGGGATTTTTGGGGTGTGTCAAAGGAAGCCCCGTGGTTGACCCCGACATTTGTTTCCATTATTATCTTTCTCAAAAGATCCGCAACGTTCCGGGATAAGAGCAGAGTGTTGCTTTGTTCTGTTTAAACCTAGAGGGCGTGATGGGGGAGGGAGTATGCCTTTGTGTTCACTTGTTTCTTCTTTGATCAGTCAGGCACTAGATCGCCCTGTGAAGTTTTTTACCTTCTCAGTGACCTTTTCCCCTTTAAAATAATATGTATGCCACAAAATAGGGGGAAATGAAAGTTTTATTCTTTTTCAAACCCCTTTTTAATCCGGATTTAAACAACGCGGAAACATTTATTTCCCCTTTTATCCCGATATTCGCTGGCCGGCCTTGCCCAATTAAGGTCCCATAAAAACCCGTAACCTATGTTTTCGGGGGAGAGACTTTTCTGTTAGGGATGGGAAAGGGGTGGTTTTGTAGTTGCCCCCCAACCCCCCCTCTTTGATCTTTTGCCCGAGAAATCAGTAGGTCGGAAGGAAATCTGCAATGCAGGGGGAAGGGAAAAAGATGAATTGAGGGTTTGGGGCCTGGGTCTTGCACCCAACGGGGGAGGGGATTCAGGTTCACCCCCGTTATCCCGCTGCCTCGTTTTAACCTCCCCCGGGCCTGAACCGCCCTTTTTATCCTGGTCGGGTCTGGCCCTCCACTCCGCTTCCGGGCCCGGGGGAAAACCTGTTTAAAAGATCGCTATCTTAATCCCCAGGTCTTTAGACTCAAAATTATTCAATCCTTTTAAATTCCCCTGGGGGGGGTTTCCCCAAACCCCGGTCAAGTCCCAAATTCCAGCAATACTAAAAAAGATTTTCAATAAGATCCTGTCTTTGTTATTGTCCGATTAAAGTCACTTTCAGATTAAAGTCACGTTTTTTTTTTTGTTCTTTTTAATCAACCGGGTCAATCTATAATCCCCCCATACAGTCACTCTATGCAACATCAAATATGAAATTAAGATCTATGTAAAGACTGACTTATTTTTAAAATCTTTTTGTACGGATGCTGAAACTTTTGGGTTGATTTTTTTTTATAATTGTATTCCCAAAGCAGTCTTTTTAATCAATAATTTTTAACAAGTGCCGGGAAACGGTTTTTGGGGTTTTCTTTTTCGCCCCAGGATTAAAAAAGGTTTATCCAGAAAGCATGGGAACCCTTTTTTGGGAGGTTCTTTCTAAACCTCAAGACTAATTCTTGATAAAACAAGGGTTTTTCCCATGACATTATAACTTTTTTTCTTCTAGTGGGCCATCAGGATCCCTGAAACGACCTCTGGGCATCAACATTTTTGATCTGATGGCTTTTCAATGTCCTTGTTGACAGGTAGTGGGGCAATTGTAGGGGTGTCAAAGGTGCCCCCTGCTCACCCCTTTTACCCCGGGGAAAATGGAAGAACCTCCTTCACCCCGCCCCAAGTCCACCAGCTCAGCACTTTCCCTTTTAACCCTGACCTGCCCAGTCACCCACTTTTACTTTGGTTGGCTCTGCTGCCTCCTGATCCCTGCTGGGGGCAAAAAACCCGGTTTGGGGGAGGCTTTGGTGAGAAAAAAATAGAGCTTTTATTTTCTGACATTTCAATTTTTCAGACATCCAGGTGGCATAGACCCTTCCCTCTCTGGGTTTGGGATACTTCTTCCGGAAACTCATTTGGGGTTTTTGCCTGGAATGATCTCAGGACATCAGTACCAGTGTGCCCCGCATATTTTTTTTAATAAAATTTTATTGGTTCTTCAATCAACCCTTTTAAACGAGGGTGATAAACGGGCCCAAACTTGAGGTTTTGAGTGTACTTTCAACTTTCTCCAGCAGTTTTTTGTTAAAAAGTTCCCTTGTGGGCTTAATGCTTTTATTTTTATACATTGAGTGGTGAATATTTCAATTTGGGCAAAAAGGTTATTTTACAGCAATGGCGGCTCTTCTTCCCCATCCGTCAACGCCGAACCCATCTACTGTCACCACAACTATGGGAAAGCACAAAAAAAGATTAATCTTTTTTTTTATCCAAAATTTGATTTAAAAAATTTTTATGATTCTCGTTGGGGCACTGATTCTAACCCTCTCTTATCTGATCTATTAGTTTATACTTGTCTGGCCCTCCCTGCGTATTCCAAAAGTGTTTTGGTGTTCCCCTCTTTTTAAATAGGATGGAATTTTTAAATTGTCCTTTTTAATAATAATAATCCTAATAAACTTTTTAGAATAAAAGACAAAAACTGAAAAAAAAATGATCTGCCAAATCCGAGGGGAAACCAGTTTTTTCTGATCCCCCATCATCATCAGGTGTTTTGGGGGAAAATCAAAAATTGGGATAATTTTAAAAAAAAGGTTTTAAATTTATTTCTTGGCCCCAAACAAGGCCCTTTTTCCCGGTTTTTTGGAAAAATTAATTAATTGGGTATTCCCGGGAGCCCCCGTCCCCCCCGTACACCCCCATAACAGTCATTCTATGGTTTTAGAAAATCTACAGTCTATTCCATCCTTAAGGGGTGCTGTTGACAATTAAATTGGGAAAGAGGGGTTTTTAATTTTTCTCAACGGGGCCCCGGAATCAGTCCACATCAGTTCACCCCTTTTGTCCAAAAATGTCTGGAAATAAAATAAGATGTTGTCAGTTCCCCCAGAGTGTTCTTCTATATTTTGGCTAACATGTATTAACATGTGTCTCTAATGTTAACTGGGTCCATGTGGGTTTAGTTCTTACATGTTTCAAATATGGATTAATGCAAAAGTTTAATTTGTATGACACCCATCCGTAGCCTCAACCTCGTTTAATTGTTCTTTCTGTGCCCCCCTGGGCCCCTGATGTGTGGCTGAGGTGTCAACAAGTGCAACAACTGCAACCTGGTGTCCATTCACCAGCCATTTCTCCCTTGCTTTCCATAGATCTCGAGCCCCAAAGGGGTTTTTTACAGCCCCCATCTCGGTTTTTGGCTTTTCCAGGATTTTAGATCTTCCTGTAAACGAGGGTAGTTAAGGGGAAAGGGGTCCCCTGGGGGGGTGGGGGGCAGGATTTGGGAAACCAAAATTCCCCAGTGGGTGGTGTCATGCAGAGGTGTGCGTCATCATCTACCCTTTTCCCCCCGGCCTTTTTTTTCCTGTTCAGTGTCTTTATTCCGTTGAATCGGGTGACCAGTGGGTGGACATTTTGTTCAGTGGATACAGTTCGCTGTCAGTGTTGGATCTGGGCACGCCCAATTTGTTTCCGGGGGCCCGGGCCGGGGTTTTTATCACGGGCCTTTGGCTGTAGCGTGTTGGGGGTTGTTATGGGGGGTTAGACATTATGGGAGAACTGAAGGGTCCTGACTGAGACGTTTAAACCCGGGGGGTAGACAATATTTGCCCAATGTCCAGCCTGATAAAAAATTATTAATAAACCGTTAAACCTTGCTGCACCTTCTTTCTCCCCCACCCACCGTCTTTTTCGGGGGGCCAATGGGGTGTGACCCACCTGCTGCGAGAATAACGTTTTTAGGAACAAGGAGCGGGTGCAAAATGGCTTTGTGGGTGTTTATAGATCAGTGCTTAGGATTGGAGGGGGGTGGGTACAGATTAAAGGGGCTTGGGGCCAGGTGTTTGGTTCGTGCACCCAGATGCCTTTTTGGTGACAAACTGTAGTTATGTTTAAAAAAGGGGTCAAACCCATAGAACGGAAAAAAAAATACTAAAAAAACAAATAGATAACTATAAAAAAAGGATCAATTCAAAAAATAATCTACAACTTGAGTTAAAAATCTCATGCTCACCAACTGAGCCGGGCAATTGGTCAATTAATTTAAAAAACAATTAAAAAAATTTTCAATTAAAAAAAATTTCAGAAAGTAAAAAATGGGCCCCACTCTATCAGCAGCCAGTTGATCTGTCCTCGAGTTTTACATTTCAGTTTTTACTGCAGTTTTTAAAATTTTTTCTGAGTACCCTTCCCTTCAAACTTAATTTTTTCACATAAAACAACAACCCAATCGGTTTTTACTCAACAACGTGTTTTTAACCCTTGTCCTCATTTATCACCCAATTTAACAGACCAGGCCACGCATAAGATTTCAACCCGCTCTGTTAATCCCACTTTGACAACATTTATACACCCACCATTTATACCCGATTCAACATCTTCTCACAGTTTTAAGTACATGGCACATGTCGAGCGTTTGTCCCCGGGGTTTTTTTTTATCAGTCCCTGTTCTAAAGACTTGCGACCTACCAAACGAAATTTTTAAAGACCCTCGCCCCCGGCGAAAAGTCCCCCACTGGTTTTTAAAAAGCCCGCTTGACCTCCCGGGGGTTTAAAGTCCCGATGTTTTTTAACAACCCCCCGCCTCCCCAGGGAATATTTTTTAAAAACCCCCCTGACCCCCCCAAAAAAAAGTCCCGATTTTTAAAAGCCCCCCCCGCCCCCCGAGGCGATGTCAAACTGACGGATTTCCTTTTTTTCCTATCTTTTCTTCTAAATTAAATCCAATTTTTGGGGCAAACTCATCAATACCCTGATCAAATTTAGAGTGTCCAATTTGACTGATTTAAAACCAGGTTCAGTCTTACCTTATGTTGATACCCCGTTTGATCAGTTTTCGGAGCAGGCCCTTAGAACCAGTGGTCCGTCCGGGGTCTCAGGTTTGTCCTCCCCCGGTCTTTGGACCGGGTTTGAACCATCATCTCCTACCATTTTTTTGAGGATGGCGGAACACACCTGGGGGGATATCACTGGAAGAAAACACGGTAGACTTTACTTCAAATCTATAAAGGTTTTAAATTTGAAAATCATGATACAAACAGAAGTCACATGCGGACCCCCAACGTTGAACGACACCATTCGGCCTCAGAGCGAAGGAAAGGAAAAAAGGGGGGACGTGGGTTATTAAAAAACACACAAACCCCCTTTGATTGGTTAGACAAAGGGTGCTTCTCATTGGTTTTGCCTCGCTCCCCGGTATGAATATTCATTAGTCCGTGTGGCCCCGCCCAGAGAGCATATGTTTGGGAAAAAAAGTGTGGGGAAAGGGGAAAAAAGGGGATTAACAATGAGCTCCTTTTGGGTTTTCTTCCCCTAGGGGGTCTTCCCAAAATCTTATTTTTCCGAGATGGGACGAGGCTGGGGCCTTTTTTTCCGGGTATTAATAAAGAGGTCCCATCAGTAAATAGGGTGCAAAGGAGGGCATGTGTTTGTGTGTCAAAGGAAGCCCTTTGGGTTTACCCGGGCATTTGTTGCCATTATCTATCTGTGCTCATTGAAAGTATCCCAAAAGTTTCCAGCAAAGAGCATGAGTGTTGCTTTTTTTGTTTAAACCTAGGGTGTGCGGATGCAGGGGGGGAGGTAAAGCTCTCGGTTCATTGTTATCTTTTTTGATCAGTCGGCACTGATCGCCCTGCTGAATTTTTTTACCTTCTTTTGACCTTTCCCCCACAATAATATGTATGCACAAAAATAGGGTAAGCTAAATAAAAGTATATTCTTTTTTCAGAATGGCTTTGTGTGTGGAACGTTGGTTTTTTTTTAAAGGGCTTTTGTCCAAACCAATGAAGGATGGAAAAGATCTTTTGATTTATAAATGTTCATATCTCCTCATCTTCCAACTGGACCCACAGCCAGGCCCTCGACAAAACATTTGAAATCATACTAGGCCAGGGGGGGGAAAGCGCGGAAAAAGGAAAAAACCTTTGTTTTAAGGAGTGCGGATTATACACTAAATAAATTGGGGGAAAAGAAAAAAAGGGGATGCAATTTAAGCCAAAAGCATGGTCACAGGCAAAAAAACCAGATGGCCTGAAACGACCTCAGAATACCCTAACGTTCAGGATGTGAATAAAAAAATTCCCAAATGTTTCAAAAAATTTGTGTTTTATTTAAACGCCCCAACCAGGGAAAAAAAAAAAAAGGGAGAAGGATCCCCTTCTCGTGGAATATTTGCCAAGAAACCCCCCTTTTTGGCCAATCCAAACCACGTTGGGGGAGATTCCCCCCACGTTTGAATCGCGTTTTTAAACCCCCATCCGGGTTATAGAGGGGTTTTATCCTATTCCTAGAACCCCAAAGCGCATCTTTTTAAAAAAACGCTTTGGGGTTTTTTTTGCTTTTAAAAATGGCGGGATTATGCTATGAAACCGGAAATGGAGATTCAGAAAAGGTTTCTCAGACCAGAGACAATCAAGCCCCTTTCGGGTTTAGGGTGTTTTTATGGGTGGGTACGCCAAGCCCGGGTGGGCGCCCGGGAGTTTGCGTTTTTACCCCGCGAAAAAGCGGAAATGCCCAAGCCTTTCGGCCGCCCGACAGGGCTTTGGGGGCCCCGCAATTAGGTGTCCCAAAATATGCTTTTTTTTTGAGCACACAGGCAAAAATACCGGGAAAGTTCAAGGGTAAATCCCGAAAACTTTTTTATTGAAAGATAAACAACCTGGGCAATCACTTTTTCACCTTTTTTAAAACTTTTTCACCTTTTTGAAAAAATGCAAAAGCATTTTTGGAGGTTTCCCGGCGAATACAAAAGATTTGGGGGTTTTTTATTGTAGAGTATAGGTGGTAAAAATTTTTTATTCCAATTTTTACAGGGTAGGGGCATTGATTTATTTCGTGAAAAATTTGTTATTTTTCTTTTTTGTATAAACACCTTTTGTCATATTTTATTTTGTCCCCCTTTTTTTAAAAAAATTTTTACCTTTTTTCCATTTCTTAACGACAGATTGTTTTTTGTGAGTTTTTTCATTACCAAAAAGTAATGTTTGGTTTTAAGTTAACATTGTTTAAAGGGAAAAGATATTTTTTAAAAGTTTTTAAAAACATTTTTTTCCATATAACATTTCAGTTTTGAGTTATGTTTTTTTTTGGAAATTGTTTTTCATTTTTAAATGGAAAAAATAAAGAAATTGATAGGAAAATGTCAAATTTTTTTTGTTCCAAGAAAAATCTTTTTGCTTAACAACCCATAGCTTGTTCCTCTGAAACAAAATTTAAAAAAATGACACTTTCAGGGATTTCAAAAAACTTCGATTGGAACAGAAAAACCCCTTAGCTAGGCCCTTTTTTGAAAGGGGTTTGATGGTGTTTCCCTTTTGCCTAAGGGATGTAACCAAGTATTTAATAAGTTCAGAAAAAGTTATTTTTAAAAAATTTTGAACTTTGGGGTTTTATTCCTTTTTGTAACAATCATTTTAAAATTCCTTCCCAACAGCGTTTTAAATAATTTGAAAAACCCAATTAAAAGGAGTAAAACATTTTTTTTTGGGGTGGATTAAAACCCTCTTGTAAAACCAACATGGATTGTTTTAAAAATTTTTTTTTGGCCAAAAGTGCCCAAAAGTTTTAGCCGAAAAACGTTTGCTTTTTGAATAAACAAAAATTTTGGACAAAATAAGAGCCAAAGACTTTTGGGGGACCTATCAATTTTCCGGTTGTGGTTTTGGCAAAACCCAAAACCCCCCGAAAAAGGGGGAAACAGCAAATTTTCCCCTGGAACAAGGGCGGAAAAGTGGTTGAGGGGTTTCCGCCTCAGGAAAGGGGGTTTTAAAACCCGCTTCCCGTCCAAATTTGGGGAAATACCGCTGATACTTTTTCCCGGCAACACTTGAAACATGGCAACACTTTCCCTCATGTGGCCCGCAAAGAGGTACTGGGAAGGGGGGAAAATCGGGAAAAGGGGCGGGTCTTATAACCCCTTTTTACAGGTGAAAAATTGTTCCCCCCGGGAATGGGGGCAACCCCCCCTTTCCCTTTTCGCGGGGGAGCGGCCCATTCGGGGTTAAAATTTATCCAGGGGAGTGCCCCCCCCTTTCCCCAGGCTCCCTCGCAGGAGGGGGACCAACATTTTCCCAATCGTCCCCCAAACCTGGGGTTTTTCCAGGGCCGTTTCAGAGGTCCTTTTCGCCCCGTGAGGCCAAACCACCCCATTTTTGGCCTTTGGGGGGTGGGTTTGCCGGGACCAAATTTCCCCAAAGGGGTTGGGGAAGGTTTCCAAGGAAAGGGGGGAGCAAGTTGAAACAAGGCCAAACACCGCCGCCCCCTTAGGCCAGGGCCGGCCCCACCGCTTTTTTTCGGGGGGCCTCCCGTACGGGCCCCCCATTTTGATGCTCGGAAACCCCCAAATACAGAAATTTTGGGTTTTACCCTTTTTCCCAAGGGGGGTTTAAAAAAAAATAATTGGCCCCGTACCCACTTTTGTGAAGGATAAAATGCTGCCTAGGACAATGCTTTTTTAAAGGAGGTGATTTTAAAATAAGTCTGAAGGACGTTGGGGACGAGAAAGGTTTAAAACGGGGACCTTTTTTTTTGCCACCTGACCCTATCACCAAGGGTGGGCTTTCAGGGGAAAGCCACTTGCCCAACATTGACCTCGAGCAACTCCCTTGGGGAAAGGGAGATGCAGTTACCCAATTAGATTTCCATCTTTCTTTTTTCCGTGTCACCTTGGGCGTAAAACTTGAATTTTTAAATTTTCGGACCTTGTGTTTCTTTGGGACCACTTTCCTTTTATTTACCCTTTGGGGGGGCCAAAGTCTAGAACAAATTTCCCCTTAGAAGGGAAATAAATTTGGTCATTACCAAGCAGCAAATAGGGATGCTTTTTGTTTTTTGTTTATTTCTTTTACTGCAAACAATGCCCGTTTTTTTTTGATTATCTTCCCGTGTCGACATGGTATTTTAAATTCAAATGGGGTAGAAGAAAGTTCTGATCCCCTTTGTTTGCCCGGGCCTTTGAGGAATGAGGTTGGGGAAAAGTCTTTTTTAAAGGTTGTGTTGAAAAAGTGAATGGGGGCCTGGCCTTGCGTGTTTGAAAATGGCGTCATGTAAGGTTGCTTACAGAGGATGGGCCATGCCGTTCTAGAGTATATCCCCGAAAATAGAACCTTGAAGGTTATTTTCCTTTTAGAAACGATCTAACTTGTTACTTTGTGTTTAACAAACGCCCCCCCCTACATTTTCCCCGGGCTTTTGAAACTAAAAAAAAAAAAAAAAACATTTTTTAAAAATGAAGATCCTTTTTTTGATTTAAAAAACCCCCATTTGAATAAGAAAAGAATGCTATGTAAACATTTATTGTGAAGGTTGTTCTTTCTTTTTTTCTTCCTTCCAAACGGAAATAAAATTGCCACGGTTGTGGGTTTCCCTTCTGTTTAATACTACGAGTTTTTTTTAAAATTTTCCTTTGTTGCCAAAGACATAAAGCGGCCCAAAACTAACCCGGGGGGCAACAGGAAAATTTGTCCATTAATAAACACCAACAAAGTTTGATTTCCTGCTTAATGGTTTTTTTTTTAGGGGTTTTAAATTACTGCAACAAGTTACTTTGAAATCTTTGAACCAGTGTTTTCCCAAAAAAAGAAAGATGAATTTTAATTAGAAGAAAAGGAGTTGGGAAATTGATCCGTTTGTTTGTTGTCTTTGAGAGAGGTTTTTTGGATGAAAAACAAGTTCTAGCCAAAAGGGGTTCTGAGGGCCTGGAAAAGGGGGGGAGTAAACAGATTGAAAAAATTGGGAATCAAAGTAAAAATTTGATAAAAACAACTTTTTATTGTAAAAATTGAAAAATCGCAAAGTGTCTCAGGAAAATGAAATTATCCCGAAAAAATTGAGACAATTTTTTTTTTTGGTTTTATTTTTGGAAATTTTTAAACCGTTAAAACTTTTTGTTTTATTCATTATTTTGGGTTCAAAAACTGTTTTTACTGGGATAAATTATTTTTTTTGAAAATAAACAAAATAAACAAACCCCTTTTTTGATGAAAGATTTATACAAACATTTTTTTTTCAAACTAAAGTTTCCCAACCCCCAGGCAAAACACCAAAACCCCGGGGTTTTTAACAAAAAATTTATTAATTGTGTAAAAGGGTTTTACTGCTTATTTAAACAAAAAATTTGGCCTCCTAATAGGAAAAAAAAGATTCCCTTTTACTTTTAGGTTTTTAAGTTTTCCCCCCCTTAAAATAAAAAAATAAATTACCATAAATTTTTTTACAAAACACCAACCCCTTTTTTTTTGTATAGCATAAAAAAACTGCCTCTTTTCTCAATTTCCGTGCTCAACGCCAGCGGTCCTCTTTGGGGGAAATTTCCCCCGCCAAAACGTTTGGAATTTTATAAGAATTAAAATTTTTCATTTTTATCCTTTAAAAAAGTTCTAAATTTGGGGAAATTTTCTTTATAGCCCTGTTTGTAACTTTTTGGAACTTTTTTATGCTCTTCATAAAAAAAATGTAATTTTAATTGGGAGTAAATTGGGGTTTTTTGTACCTTTTATGAATTTGAAATTGTTGGGGAAGGGAAAACCCCTTTTTGAAATAGAAGGAAATTGTTTTAAAATGAAAAGGGGTTATAAAAAATTTCCAAATGACTTTATATAAAGGGGATGTAACTTTTAATATTAAATGTTTATTTTTTTTCAAAAATTCAAATATTTTAATGAAAATTTTAAAAGAGT
The DNA here is from genome assembly GCA_036178185.1 of Liparis tanakae. Taxonomy (NCBI): domain Eukaryota; kingdom Metazoa; phylum Chordata; class Actinopteri; order Perciformes; family Liparidae; genus Liparis; species Liparis tanakae. The sequence goes on from JAYMGU010000054.1 coordinate 47,301, forward strand.
ATTTTGGGAAAAAAATTTTTAAATTTTTTAGAAAGGTTCTGTTTAAACCCCAAAAAGCCCCATTAACTAATTCTCCGCACTTTCTCCAAGCAGATGTTGTGTTTGGCAGTTTAAATGGGGAAAAGGAATAAAAAAACAGAAAGTCGCCTCCCCTTTCAAGACGAGTGTTTAGATACCAGAAAGTTGTTCAAAGCTTTTTTTAACATGGAAAACCTGCCCAATTTTAATTTTTTTTTGAGAGTTAGACATGCCCTAATTTTTTGGGGGGGGGGGGAAAATTTTGGGTCCTGCATTTTAAGGAAAATTTATAAATTTGGCATGTGTTCAAACCACTTCAAAAACTTTCCCTAATAATTATTTAAAGTCTCCAAAAAAATCTTAAACCCCGGACATTTAAAAAATAAAATTTCATTTAAAGGTCAGAGGATGTTTTATCACCTTTTTTCGCCACGGACACTCCCGAAACAATTTAACCTTAAAATTTCTGATCTTTTTTTCCAAAGTGGAAATTTTTAATTCATACAAACCAGGGGGGCCCATAAGGGCCAGGGCCTCCCCCCACCTTTAACCAAAAAAGTTTTAAAAAAATTAAAAAAAACCTTTTTTTTTTTATTTGAAAGACCCCGAAGAAAAAAAAACTGAAAAACTTTTTTCTTCCCTGCTTGCCCCGATGCCCCCAAGTCCCCGGGGACCCTTACGCCCACTTAGGGCCGTCCTTGGGCCCAAAAAAGGGGGCTAAAAGCATTTAGAAATCACTTTTAAAAAAAAAAAAAAATTTTTAAGGAGATTAATTTTCCAATCAGAAAAAAATTTTCGTGGGCCAATAGGGCCCAAGGGCCCCTCCCCGCCCCCGGGGAGGCCCCCTCCCGGGGTTTAAAAGCAATTGCACTGAGTTGTATGGAAAAACCATATATGAGGAGAATAAATTTCTATTTAACTGCAAAGAGAAGGGTTGAACCTTTTTTTTTATTGAACGGGAATTTTATTCCCCCCCCCTAAAAAGAAAAAAAATCCCACGGTAAAAGCCAAAAGAACAGGGAAGGGGGGGTTTAAAACCCTTTTTCTTTACTAAAGAGTTTTGGGGTTGACTTTTTTTTACTACTTTATTTCTGTTTATTATTTTACTTCACTCATTTTTCAATAAAATTGTACTTTACTCCATACTTTTCCCGGGAAAAAGACGATAATAGAAAAAAATTCAAACAAAATCCGGGATTTTTAAAACCCCGCGACCTAAAAGACAAACCCTTTGGGGGGGAGGGGTTTTCTTTTTTATATACTTAGTACAAAAATGGGGACGAACCCAACTCAGGGACATAAGCCCCTAAAAACCACACCAGATTAAGGGGGGCCTTTTGGGGAACCTTTTTTTTGTCGGAGGAAAAACCCCCGTTGAAGGCCTCTAACTACCGAAAAGACAATAATTTTTTCAAGACCACCAACCCAGGCACATTGGGGTTACCCCAAAACAAAATAATGTTTTGATTGCATAAAAGTTAAAATTTCTGTGTTGCCCCAGGGTTGATTAAGATATTTTGGAGGGGAAGGGGGACAGGGGTTTTGTCCCCCATGTTTTTTTCAAATTCCCAGTAAAGGAAATTTTAAATGACAATTTGGGCAACATTTGTTTACCCAATGACGGGAAGGGGACAGTTGTGATAATTTTATTTTCGTTTAGAAAAAATGCAAATTTCCCCGAAAAATTAAAAATAAAGTGACGCCCGTAGGCGTTTGAGGACGTTTGGGGAATAAAAGAACAAAACCGATATTAAATTTAACCGGAAAGCGTCAAAAAAAGTAAAACCCAAAAAAAAAACTATTTTGGACAAAAATTTTGGTTGGTGTAGCTTAGAAGGTTAAACACCCCGGGAAAAACTCAACTTTTTTCAGGAATGGCTTTTTCGGGCAGGAACCTTCTTAGCTGGTGATGCCACCAGGTCCTGTTCTCTGATGGAGGACTTTTCTTTACATCTCTTTCCTACAAGAAAACAGTGTGGAGATGCCCTCCAATTTCTTGCTGAAATCTTTTCCCCAAAGTGCGTTTTAAAAAACACCTTTTTCCCCGTTTTCCCTGTCTTCGCCCGGGAAGGGAACTGAAATTTTTTAGAAAATCAATTTTGGAAAAAAAAACATTTTTTTTGTTCCCAATAATTTTTTGTTCTTTTGGGCTGCTTTTTTTTTTTAATTGTTTTTTAATTTTTATAATTTTTGTATTTTAAAACCCGGGGAAAAAACAAAAGGGAAAAATCCCAAAATCAGTTGGGGAAGGGGTCCCCCCTTTTTTCCCCGTGATCTACAGCCAAATTTCTGGAGTTAATTGGCCCCTATAAAAACGAGGGTATCTTCCCCCCCACTGGGGGCATCGGGGAGAGCTGCCCGAAAAGGAAAGGGAAAGGGTGTAACTCGGGAAGTTTTGAAGACCAGAGGTTGGACCCCTCCTCACCTTCCCTCGCTCTGCCCGTACAGGAGTCAAAGTCTTCCCCGCAGGTGGGAACCGACCAAAAACCCCGACGAAAGAATTTTGTTTCGTGATTTTTCCCCTTTTTACCCTACACCGTTTGTTAAAACCTATTTTTATCGTTTCTAGTTCGTTTACAGGGGGCCCCCTCCCGCCCCGGGTGCCCACAAAATATTCAAATTTTTTATAATTTTTGTTTTGGGTTCAAGGGCCCTAAAAATAAACCAAATTCTAAAAATTTATTTTTTTTTAAAGGTTTTCACCCTACAAGAAAATTCAGAAATTACGGGGCTTGGGACAAAAAATTGATCGAACCGCAGACCAAGGGGCTTTTCTTTGTATTTTCCGCGGATCTTTATTTACTCAAAATGACTTTTTGGGGTTTATAAATGGTTGGCTTTCCCAAAGAACCAACAACCCCTATTTAAAAACGGACCGTCCATGAAGTCACCCAGTAAAATTTAATTTTTAGAAAATTTGACCACCTAATTTGTTGCCAGGTTGCAAAGGAAAATTTTTATTTATTTGCGACTGTATTTTGCATGACTTTGGAGTTGCGTTTTAGAAAAAAAGATCTGAACATCTGTCAAATGTTTTTTGAAAGAAATAATATATTTTGGGTAAATTGTTTTGAATCCAACTAGTTTTTAAAATAAAAAAAATTTATTTTATTTCAGTCAACTTTTTTTAAGCCCAGGACAAAAAAACCCAAGGGGGAAACAGCTGAGGGGCCTAATTTAACAGGGAAAAAAATTTTTGGGGCCCCCCTGCCTCAAAAAAAAGAGAAGGAGTCCCCCAAACCAGGGGGGGGACGGCCCCCATAGTGGTTTTGGAAACCAGAGCACAAAGATGAAGGGGGTTTTGGCGGGGGCTGAAGACTTCTGTTTTTCAACCCGGGCCCCAAAGGACATAGAAGAAAAGAAAATTCCCCCTTAATGGTTTTTTAGGTTCAGGGCTTAGGGGGCAATTTTAAGGAGAGAAAAAATGAGAAAACCCCTTGCAACTGGGGAGTTCGTTTCTGGGCCGAGAGCGGCCCTCAAGGGAGCAGGGTTGAGGGTTACCCAGGTCCCGGCCTTCTCCCCCCCCAAAATTCCTTTGTTTCCCTCCCCGGGCGGTGTTCGGGCGGACAGGTTTGCTGCCCTCTCCCCGACCACAGGTAAACCCCCTTGTCCTCTGCCAGAGTGGGCCCCCAGTCCGGGTTAAACTTTTTTTTTGGCTACGCCACCTGTTGTCAGTTTTCACAAAACAAATTTCCCCGTTTTCTGTTTCCCTGCCTCGTCCCCCGTTTTCCCCTGTCGGTTGAGCCCAAAGAAGGGGTGCTTTTTAATGAGAATGAAGGAATTTTAACATTCAGTTTACCCTCTGCATCATCTGGGATTCTTTCCTTTTTTTGACTTTTGGGGAAGGGTGGAAAAAGGCCTCATTAAATGAAGTCTTTTTCAAATTTTTTAAAGCTGCCCCCTTCAGTATGTAAAAATTTTTTTGTTTAAATTTTAAAAAACATTTTTTCATATTCCCGGGCCTTAAAAAAAAACAATAAGATTCCCTTTTGATTAAAAACCCTTGGGTTCCGTTTTGGAAAACCCAAAGGTCCCTTTTTCTAGATTTAAAATAATATTTCCCTATAAATTATAAGAGGATTTTTTTGCCATTTTTGGGTCCCCCCGGGGCTTTTTGGGCCCCCCCCCCTTAACCGGGGCGGTAGTGTGGTTACATGGGGGTGACTAACTTTTTTTCTGGGTTTTCAGTGAAAACCCAGTGGGTTTGCCTCACCGCACTTTTGTGTGGACCCCGGGTGTTTACGGCGGGGCCCCTTTTTGGGGTTTCCCCCGGTGGGCCCCATTTTGGGGGTTTTGTCCCACCTGTGCCAAAAAGGGGTTTGGGGGGGAATGACGGGGACTTCCCTGATGGCCCCAAAAGGGACAGCCCCAGGAGTTCACGATCAGAACAAAGGTTTTTTAAGAGGCCCAGTGGCGGTTTTTTCCACGGGGACAGGGACCCGGCGCCCGCAGGGGGGCCCCCAAAAATGCGCCACCCAAAAAAAAAAACCCTTTTTTTTTTTCCCCCGGTCTTGAACCCGGGGCCCCCTCGTTCAAAAGGCCCCACCAAAACCATGGCCTAAAGAAATATTTTTTTCTCCCAAAACCCAACCATAAGGGGGGGGGCAGGAAACTTTGCACCCACCGGCGCCTGGTTGTGAGAACCCCCTCGCACAGATCTCAGGGTGTTTAAAGGGCCGCAAAACAAGGGGACCGGGGAAAAAATTTTTGTGGTACTGGGACCAAAAAATCCCTTTGACTTTTTATCAGTATAGGTAATCAAAACAAAACCAACGTGGAGGCAAAAGGGTGGGCCGCCAGATTGGAGATGGGAAGATCGACAAAGGCCAAAGGTGAATTTTGGAGAAACCGTGCCCCCTCCTGAGTCTAAAAACAGAGCTTCCTAAAAGGGGGGATGCCCCTTTGAAAAAAACCCCAAAAACCCAAAATTTGACAAGAAACTCCCGGGGTTAAAAAAAGCACATTTTTTGGTTAAAACGACTGTTGGGGGAAAAAGGGCGTCGGTACCCAAATAAACCCCGAGGAAAACATACCCCTTCCTAATGTAGGAAAAAAGGGAAAATTAAAAAAGGGGGCAATGAAGTTTTTTAAATTTTTTTTTAAAAAAAATCTAGTTTAATAATGGGGAAACGATAAAAACTTTTTGATAAAAACACCGATAATTAACACCCTTTTAAAAACAAACATTTTAAGATGGATTTTAACCAAACGAAGTGACCCTAAAGAAAGTTTAAAAAATTTAGCCCGCCCAACTAAATGTACCCCAAAAACAAACAAAATACTTATCCACTACAACAAAAAAAGGGAATTCTTTACACAGGAGGGGTATCATAAGCTTTTTGTGGGCAGAAAAAGGAAGGGGGTTGCCGGCTGTTGTTTTTAAAACAAAACATCCCTTTATTTTAATTTAGTTTTGGGGTTTTGCTTATTTTTTTGTTGACTCCCCTTGAAAATAGCTTTTTAAAAACCTTAAGGGCGAAAGGATTTTTCGGGAAAGGCCCCTTTTGGGGGGAAACGCCGAAGGCGTTCTGAGCCCCCAAGAAGTTTGGATCGTTTTCCAAAGGCGTTAGCGAAACCCCAAAGGGAATCGGGGGTTCCACCCACCGGGGCCCCACTAACCGGTTCAAACGAACTTTTTTTTCCCATCCCAGTTCCCTCCCCTGGCGGGTGTTGCCCACAATGTTTCCATAGGGCCTGTTCTTAAAATTTTACTATACCCCTTATGGTTGGACTTTGTTTCTTTTGTTGCCAACTTTTTGCTAGGGGGGTTTTAAGAAACCTTTTTTTTTGGGAAAGAACCCCCTTTTTTAAAACCCGTTGGGCGAGCCGTTGCGGGCCCAGGGGGTCGGCCCAACCCTGTGGCCCGCGAATTCCCGGTACCCCGAGCGCCCAGCCGCTCCTTCGCCTCCCCTTCCGCGGAGGCGACCGTTCCCCCCAGGGGCCCCTGCACCCAACTCTCTCCCAAGGGGTGGGAGGTCCCCTCTAACAAAAATCATTTTAATTTTTTTGCATAAATAAGATTTTTTTTTTTTCTTTTAAAACTCGGAGCAGTGTCTTTTTGCTCCATTCCCCAAACCAACCTTTTGGCCCCCACCAGGGGCGGATTCAAGGGAGCCACCCCAGGCTTTCCCCTTTTGGTCTCTGAGAGTTCCCCCAATGTAGAAGCTCTCTCCCTGTCCATTTCCCCCCGACCCGGGGTTTTTTCATTTTCAGTTTGCCACCACTGATAAAAAGCAAGAGAATAATCCGGGGGGGTGTTGAGATGGGACGGAGACCAGAACCAACAATCCTTTCTTTTCCCTGGGGGTTAGGAGATTGTTTTTTATCAAACGAATTTAAAATTGGAAAGGATCGTGTCTGATTTTGGTCCTTCATCGGGGTTTAAGGCCCTTCCCTCCTTTTTTGGGCAAACTTTGGCTTGGTATTGTTTGATGGTTCCCAAAGCATTGGATGAATTAACTGATTTCTTCCACCCGAAAACGGGAACCCCGCCTTTTTGACCCACATCTCGGGGGTTGACAATAAAACAAGAAAGACCGAGCTATTTTTCCCTTTCCCGGAAAGGTATCCCCACCTGCCATTAACGTCTGTTTTTGGGGCCCACCCTACTGCCAGGGGCCTCGGGTGCACTAGCGTAACTTCCCCTGTGGCCCCTCATTTGGGTAAAATAAAAATCCTGCAAATTTTTCCCAAAACTGTTTTCTTCGACCCAGAAGGCGACATTCGGTACTTGTCTTTTCAGCCGAATTTAATTTTTGGCTGGTTCTTTGTAAAGGTCCGACCCCGACCAGAAAGCAGCCTGACTGGCCCCAGCCCCCCAAATTACCCAAAAACTCCGTCCCCTTTTTATGGAAATGGCCCGATCCGTTTAAAAATTGGTTACACCCTTTCCCATTTGGTTTAACCATATGGACCCAAAATGCACCTTGTTAAACCCTATGCCAACCAGCCCCACCAATAGACTGGCCCTTGGCTAGGGTTAAGACTAAACATAGGACCAGGGGTTTCCACAAAAACCGAAAATTTTTCCGAAATCTCATTAAAAAAGATTTTTTCCCCGTGGATTTAAAACTCTTATTTTGGGATTTTTAACGACATGGAAGAAAATTTCCCTATTTTTATTCATTTGAAATTTGTTAAAAGAACAAAGTGCTTTGAAAAAAAAAATTTGAAAATTAAAAAATAAAGAAGAAAAAATCGCCAGCGCCCCTGTAACTTTTTCTATGCCACCAGATGACAGCAGAAGTAATGTCAGGTCCCATCTTTGTTCCTTTATTAAAGTAAACGTCTGTTATTGATTGTCTCCACAGCGGTATGTCATTCTGTCTCTACGTGTCGCGTCTCCGCTCGCCATCTCACCCGCCGCTGAGCTCCGTCGGCGTGTGTGCATGCATTTGGGTGGAGCAAATAAAAAGTCACCTGCACCCCTCCCCGTCCCCCCCCTCCACGTCACCCTCCCCCGTAGCATCATGCAGCACCAGAAGTCACATTACAATTATACGTTAAAAATACTATATGTCTCTCAATGAAATACATTTAGAAATATTTGGCTTTTATGGTTCTCCCAGTCAAAAAGGTTCCTGACCCCTGAGCCAGATGGACAGCACTCATTGAGAACTAGGCCACAAGAAGACTGCACAAATATGAAAAATCAGGAACATTCTCTGTGACACCCACTTTTTGTGAAAATAGATGTCAGTGATCATGTGGAACGTAGGGGATTGTGAGTTAATTCTACCTTTTTCCCTTATTTAGAGTTTATATATATATATAGACACCATACAAGCTACTCTGTAATAACCTACTCACTGACGACAGCCAACAATGGAGTAACCACAACGTTGCACTAGTTATTAGAACTAAATCATAAAAGACCTTTTTCATCTGTTACGCTACATTATGTAATAATGTATCAACGTATTATATAATATATCTAGAAAAGTCTTCCTATATTGAAGGATGTAAAAGCATGTTTGTCTTGGAGTGGATTAAAACTCCTCTATTTTGTAACTGTAACTGTAACATGGATATGTTTAAAATAATGTTTTTATAAGGCACAAATGATGACAAACTGTTCGAGATCCAAAGAAAGATCAATATGTTTGCTATTTCGAACAAACAAAATAAACATTTGGGGACAAATAACTATTGAGGTCACAAAGACCTTAAAAATAAGGTGACCTGATCTAATAGGACATTTGTCTGATGTTGTCAAGTTGCCAAACCAAATCCTCTCCTGAATAATATGGAAAAAAATGACATAATACCCCTGGAAGCTTTTAAGTGGCTGTTGAAAAGATGGGAAGATGCAATTGGTGGTTGCTCTGCACTCAGAGGAGGGTTATTTAAAACCATCCAGCCTACTCACATATAAATGTGACCGCAAATACAGCTGAAGTTGTACACTTTGATACTGTCCAGGTCAAACTGCTGTTGAAACATGGCGAAGCACTGGGGTGTCACCTCTTTTGTGGCACTAGCACTGCTAGCATGCTTTGCTGGGATGGAAGTAGAAGCTCAGAAAGAAATAATCCAAAAGATCCCCAAAGGTCCGTTCCACAAGGTAACCTCCTCGTTATCGCGGCGGCGCCGCGTGCGCGGCGACGGAGGCTTCTTCGGCCACGGCGGCCACGGCGGCGACGGGGGCACCGGCAGCTGGACGGCGCGCGGCGGCGGCACGGCGGCGATGGTGGCATCTTCGCCCGGTGGTGCGGTGGCACGGCGGTGACGCCCTCCGAAATCCCTGCTGGGCCCCCTATTGTCCTTATCCTAATTATCCTAATTTTCCTCCTCATTGGGATCAGCAGCAGCAGAACCCAACAAACTCACAGAATCCACTCAGACCCATTTTGCCAAACATTTCTCCTGCCCAGAGTTGTGACGTGCCAAAAAACACGAGAATCACATGTGGACTTCCTAATATCTCTACTAAACACTGTGAAGAGATAAACTGCTGCTCTGATGGACGACAGTGCTTTTATGGAAAGGCAGGTGAGTTTTGAAGAGAATGTCATGCAATGGACCGTAATGGAGGACGCAGAAAAGCTGCTCTCCATATTTAACGTGTCAACGTTTGTTTTTATGCCACCAGTGACCGTTCAGTGCACCAAGAATGGCCAGTTCATTGTCGTAGTGGCGAGAGATGCCACTCTGCCCAACATTGACCTCGAGACAATCTCCCTCTTGAGCAGCGGTCCAGGATGTACACATGTTGACTCTAATTCAGGCTTTGCCATCTATAACTTTGGTGTTACCGCATGTGGCACCGTTGTTTCGGTAAGAACTTGAGTTTCTCAACTTTTCGACCAGTTAGATAAAGTTACATTTGTACCACATTTTGCCATTTTTTTTTACCTTTTGCAGGAGGAGCCTGGTGTTATAATCTATGAGAACAGAATGTTCTCCTCATATGAAGTGGAAACTGGGCCTGTTGGAGTCATTACCAGAGACAGTCAATATGAGTAGGTGATGCTTTTTAAAACTATTTTTGTAATATCTACAGATCTGACTAAGCAACACAATGCCTGTTTTCTCTTTTTCAGATTGATCTTCCAGTGTCGGTACATCGGTACTACCATTCAAACTGTGGTGGTAGAAGTATCACCGTTACTAGATCCTCCTATATCAGTTGCTGCTCTGGGACCCATCAGAGTAGAACTGAGGTTGGGTAATGGACAGTGCTTTTCAAAGGGTTGTGTTGAAGGTAAGTGAATGTCGGCCTGGCCAAGCTGCTGTGTTTGTAGATGGCTGTCATGCTAACTGGTCCCTGCTCTCACAGAGGATGCGGCCTATGCTTCGTACTACACTGATGCTGACTATCCTGTCAGTAAAGTACTGAGGGACCCTGTGTACGTGGAGGTTCGACTCCTTGAGAAGACAGATCCCAACCTTGTCCTGACTCTTGGTCGCTGTTGGGCAACCACAAGCCCCAACCCTCACACTCTGCCCCAGTGGGAAATTCTGACCGCTGGGTAAAACTAAAACACCAATTAAACACACTGTCCTGTTTGTGACAACATGACCAATCCTTTTTGTCAGAGTTTACATTTCTGCTCATTAGGAGTAGTGATAGAGAAATTTATGCTATGAAAACACTTTTTTTAATTGAAATCCAGAGGAGTTGTCTTCATGCCGTTTCTTTTCTTCCAGGTGTCCAAACAGGAACGATAAATACTTGTCTTCACTGGTTCAGTCGGTTCCTCCTCTGGTCTGTTCTACCCCAGTCACTACAGACGTTTCCTTTTCAAAATGTTTACCTTTGTTGGCCAAACATCATCAAAGTCGATCAAATCTCAACCCTTGAGGAACAGGTAATAATTTAGTCCATTGATGATAAACTGATCCAACAAATATGTTTGCATTGCTCTGCTTACATGTTTTTCTTTGTTTAGGTGTACATTCACTGCAGTACAGCAGTGTGCACTCCTGTGAAGGGATACTCCTGTGAACCAGTGTGCTACAGAAAAAGTAAGAGATGAATTTATAATCTGCAGAATGAAAGGAGCAATATGGAATCAAGTCTGACCCGTTTATTTGTCTGTTTTTAGAGAGAGATGTCATGGATGTGGCCCAGACAAGTTCTCAGCCAAAGGTTGTGGCTTCTGTAGGACCAGTGGACATGGGTGCGTCTTTGCAGTAAACAGCAGTGTCGAACAAATTGGCCAAGATCATGAAGTAAAAGATTTGCATATTACAGACTGTATATTGTAATGATTGCAAAAAGACGACAAAGTGTTCTGCAGGAAGAATTAAATTGATCCCCCAAAGTATTGTAGACACAATTGTATTAAAATATATTGGCTTTGATTTGCTGTAAATTTTTTGAGAACTACTTTTTGCATTATTCATTATTGGTGTGGTTCTAACAAACTGTTTCCACTGGCAGTAATAATTCATGGTTCTTCTGAAACTAAACAAAATACAACAAACATTTCTTTAGATAGAAAGATAGATTGATATCACTATTTTGTGTCAGCACATAAAGTTTCCAACCCTCATGGGGCAAAGACACCAAAAGTGCAGCTGCTGTGGACACATTGCATATAGTTTCATTCAATTAGAAATGTACAGGTTGCTTCACTGCTATATCTTAAACAAAACATTCTGCCTTCTCTCCCAGACCTGGGAAATAAAAAGATTCCTTTACTGAATTTAGGTTTTTAAGTTTTCCCAGTTAACTCGTTAAAATAAATTAACATAAACTGAAGTCCTTTTACTAAATACTACATCCCTTATGTCCTCGTCGATAGGACAGTAAAACAAAACGTGAACCTCATTCTCAATTTCCTGATCTCACACAGCAAACAGACTGTGTCCTCTGGAGTGGAAATAAAGCCACCAGTCTCTAAACCTTATAGTAATGTTCCCGAGCGTAACTGTGCACATCGGGATCTTTGTCTTTCGTTTAAGTTATACTTCACATAAAGTTCTGCACTGAAGTTATTCTTTATGAGACAATGCGTTTGTAACTTTACGTAGATCTTTTTTTGACCATAAGAATACAATTTATGATTTTTAAATGGGTGTAGTTGTAGTTGGTGTATTATCTGCTACTTTTCAGATGGATGCAGGGTTTGGGAAAAAGTTTTTGGGGATGGAAGACCTCTTTTTTCGAAAATGTCACAAAGTGAGAAAGTCACTCTCAGCTAGCTTGTGGCTCCACTTTTTGATAGTGGTTGTTGAAGATGATTCTTATTCTCATCATAAAGAAGAGACAACACAATTTAGTTGGCGACTCAATCAGTTCAGATCAGCAGCAATGATGTCCTGCCAGCTGGTGCACTCAAAGAATGGCACTCAAAGAAATGGCATTAAAGTGTTGGCAGGTTTTCCTTCCAATAATTATATGCAACTCCAACTCAAATCTAGCACATCAGTGCAATACAATGTAATTGAGTTAGTCCAACTAATTGTTATCAAACACATCTAAAATAAAATAACGATATTCATTAAATTGAATTCATTTGAGTTAGTCCAACTCATTTGTATCAAACACATCTAAAATAAAATAACAATATTCATTCAATTAAATAAATTTGTGTTTGTCCAACTCAAAATATAAATTGGAAATTAAATATTCTATTCTACCACTTATCCTCATTGGGGTCTTTGGAGCCGACTCCAGCTGACATTGGGCGAGGGGTCACCTGGACAGGCCGCCAGTCCATCCAGGGGTCACATAGAGACATACAACCACTCTCACGCCTATGGGCAATACAGAGATGAATTAACCTGACTGAAAGTCTTTGGACTGAGAGGAAGCTGGGGAACCCACACTGAGAACAAACTCCACACAATAGGACCGCCCCGACCGGGAATCAAACCCACACCTCT
>JAYMGU010000055.1:0-25686 GCA_036178185.1 Liparis tanakae
TCATTCATAAACCAATTTTTTTTAGGCCTGAACAATCCTCGAGGACTTTTCACTGAGTCTATTCTGCCTCTACCTGGTTGTCACGATACTAACTTCTATACCATACCTGCCATAAATATCAGGATACCAGATACAATACTATAACAACAATATGATACCATGAATAAGAGACTGGTATATGTATCTATAATAGTAATGAATACAATATCTGTATGGTTCACTTCTTACCAATTTGTTCCAACACTTAATACGTATATAAGTTTTAGCCTACAGCCAGATATGAATGAAACTACATGGAGCCGTCATAGCATTGATTATACACGATGAGGCCGTTAGTCTGTATCTGACCGGATGATACAGAGTTCATCAGGATGAGCAGCTGGAGAGTTATATCACTTTACAGACTGTCTGCCTTGGAGACAAAGAACTTAAACATTCACTTCTGGCATGTTTTCTTTTTTGAGCCGAAGACGGTCTCAAAGATCCGCCACGTTCTGCCCTCGCTGTGAGCTGCGCTGCTTGCCGTGCAGACAGCATGACGCGACAGCGCGTCTGGCTCTGATCACGGGCTCTTTTAATGAAGTATCGATACAAAAAATATGCTAAATCACATCGCTCTTAATACGGGTCCTTTGTTAGTATCGCTACACCGTGCAGCGTGACAGCAGCAGATGTAGCCGGCTAACATTCAAGCTAACCTAAACCACCAAACGCATAAGACATCTAACGCTGATTGGCCAAGACGCGACACGTTCATCAAAGATGTTTTATTGCGAAGAGCACCCCTCCACATTTTCTCTGCAATCTCAACAGTAGCGGGCTAGGTGGGCCCCTACCCCAAAACAAAAACTCTTCGGATCTAAACAATTCACGTGGACGACACATTTTTTTTTTTCAAAACGGTGAATTTCATCGAAAGGTGACAAGTTTGCAGGTCTGCATTAAAAGCGCTGCTCCGTGTCAAGCTGTTTGCACTAATGCACAGCGCTCACAGCGTTAAGTGGCGGAAGTTTCGGCTTTAAAAATAAAAATAAAAAAAGATGCCAGAAGTTAAATGTTTAAGTTTAGTCTGTAATGTTCTGTAACTCTACAGCTGCTCATCCTGATGAGCTCTGTATCCTCTGGTTGGATACAGACTACAGGCCTCATAGTGTATAATCAATGCTCTGATGGCTCCATGTAGTTTCATTAATATCTTGTAGGCTAAAACTAATATTACTGCCATTTGTTAAGTGTTGAAAAAGTTGGTAAAAATCGATCTATACAGATATTTTATTTATTACTATTATAGATAAATATACCAGTATCGTATTCATGGTATACTGTTTTTATGGTATTGTATCAGTATCAGTATGGCAGGTATGGTTTAGAAGACCATGACAACCAGGTAGAGGCAGAACAGACTCGAGGAACAGACTCGAGGAACAGAGTCATATTATACACAATATTACTATTATTATAGGGCCTGATCACTGACTTGGTGTCAGAATGGAGGACCTATAGATTATCATACAACGTCCAACATCGATGTTCGTGGAAGTCACCAAGAAACCATTCATTCTCCGTCACGCACTCGCAGGCTCCGCCATGCAGGAAGAGTCCTGCAGTGCTCGCAGGCCTCTTGTGTCTCTGTGTCGGGGCCTCCTCCCTCAGGCCTCCCGGCCGGCGAGAAATGTGGGCGACTTCATCTGCAGCTGTGCAGATAAAAGCTAGTGTGAGACGGTTAACTGTCCGAAACCAGAGTCGGACACGCCTTGAAATGCAGTTGCCGCCGGTCTTGATTCTCCCTGAATAGCTCGTTACTTTGAGAAGCAACGATTTTGTGTATATGAGCGTTGGGTGGGGGTACATGTATTAAATTTTATATCTAAATAATTGATCTATACTTTTATTTATATATATATGTATAGAAAAATAGGTGGGGGACTTTCAATAGTAGGTAGACAAAATTACAGGGATTGGGCTGAGATTTCCCCTGTTATAATGGTAGGAAACACAGATTTATATGTATTTATTTATATGTATTTGTAATACATATTTATATGTATTTATATTGATATAGACTTTTATACATACTTTATATATCTCTAATATATATATATATATATATATATATATATATATATATATATATATATAATATTTATATATATTATTATGTTTATATATATAAGTGTGTGTGTATACATATATATATATATATATTTTATATATATTTATATACATAAAATATCTATACATGAATAAATGATTTTGTTTTATATCAAAAATGTTGCTATACTGTAGTCTATAACCATCAAGACCCCTTAAGCTTGAGGGGCAGGCTGAGAATGCCTACATAACAGCAAACATGTTTGCATCTGTTCTTTATTATTCTCGGCTCCCAGGGGGTCAGGGTCAGTGCAGAACCATCATGAAAGTGTAATAGAAATTGTGAAACCTTGACCCAAGGTGGAGTCACCAAGCGTTTCTCACACGTTTTGCTCAAACATGCAGCAGATCACTCAATTACATTCCTTTTAATCAATTTGTCAAATACAAATTATAATTCAAACTTTTTAAACCTGTAACTTCTGATTTAAAAATTGAAGCCTAATAGTGGTAGACAATCGGACACCTTCGAGGAAGTGAGACGAATCTGTTCACCAGCAGGATATGCAGTGGAAAGCAGGCCGAGTTATGCAAGTTATATAATATGAACCAATAAGAGCGATAATTTTAGTATCATCCTAACGATAACCTTGTAATCATCATACATAGCAATGCTTATTATTGATACATTATTACTAAACATTGATTATACTTGTTTGTTTCAGCTTCAATTGGATAGCATTGTGGTTTCAATCTAGTTAGAATGCTACATTACATCTGCATGTTCCATAGCGATACTATTACTATCATTTTGTGTATATATATATATATATATATATATATATATATATATATATATATATATATATATATATATATATATACAGATTTATATGTATGTATGTATATATATATAGGGATGCTCGATCTGATCGGCGCCGATCCCACTATCGACCGATATATTAATGATATCGGTTTCGTCGGCGTTCTCAAAAACATAATTGAGATTTGTTTAATTCGCTACAAGAAGTTAAAATACTGAGAAAAAATTGATTAATGGCTGTTTGTTTAACCCTCTTATAATGTTTTACTCTCCTAATAACTGGAAGTGACAAAAATAATAGAAATGATGTTCATAGGTCAAAAAATGTATTCAGTTTTTCACAACTTTCAAACGTCTTGATGGCTCCCACTCTTTAGGTGTCACTTCCAGAGATTAACTTGTAACAAAGATGGCGTTGCTCAAAAACCAAGATATTTACAACGAAGTAACTGGCTTAAAAACACTGATGTTTACAACAACAAAAAACAAGATGTTTTAAAACAACAAAAGCGAAGAGATGGTAAAGAGCCAAAAACCAGAAGGCGGCAGACTGGAGCTTTAAAAAAGCGCCGATTCCGCAAACTACTATAACGATCACAGTGACTTTCTTTACGAGTGACAGCGATGTTCATAATCACCAGTTTTTTTGGTGATGTATGATTGTTTCTATCCATCAACTTTAACCAGTGATCAGAGAGATTTTTTGAAAACACTTTATTTACATTTTCTTATCTCTATTTCTTTAAAAAATAAAGTGTTTTAAAAAATCAGGTTATTTAAAATGAAATTCACACAAAAACAACAATACTAAAAAGCAAAAAAATAAAACATGTTTTATACCGAATAAAAGTGTGGCATAAATACCAGCTCCTCCTCCATCACCGAGCAAACAATACCATTAAAACACACACCTCTGTTTAAAAAGCATCCAGGTCTCCAATGTGTTTTGTAAAAACCTGAACTCCAGCCAAGAGAATCTGGCTCACACAGTGTTGCTGAAGCCACACTGCCCGGCCTCAAATCCCCTCTCTGTTTTCCAACCCGGGATTTTTCTTGTCAGATAAATTGCCATCTTGGCTTCTCCGGATAGGAAGTTTAGGAGCTGCACACTTTTCTTTTTCTCAATGTCTTCTTGTAGGACAGCTCCATGATAAAAACCTTCTCCGTAAAAATGACATTAAAAAGACTAAAAACCAATGTTAAAAAAGAGAGAAGAAACTCAAAAGTCTCTTACACTCATTAAAAACATGGTAAATAGATCTCCCGGAGGTCTGAAAAGACACTATCCGGACAGCGGAAGTTGATCACTGAGATAAAAGCGTTACGCGACAGCACAAGTGTCAAATACGCCACTGGAGGTCAGCCGGTCCCTTTCTTTAGGGGAGGCTTGTATAGGACCCCCCCACTGCGGGCCAGGTCCTCCTGGACCCAAGTCTCTTCACCCACTGATGGGCGGCCTGTTGCACAGTCCGGACCTGTTGATGTGTTTTCTAATGTTAAAATACCAGAGTCTTCTTGTCTGCTTTTTTGAGTGTACATACTTCTCGCGTGCATTAGTCGATTTTTAGCAGGGGGGCGGTGAAAGGCCCCCTAACCCAGGCTGAGAGATGTCTGGGAAGGGAGTCTGCAAGGGTCAGTCTCTGTCTTCTTCTGGCTGTGAGAAGTCGTGGGAGGCTCCTCTCCGCCCCGGTCAGCCTCTCTGCCTCCCACAGCTCCAGGAGCCTCCTCGCCACCGTCCGGAATGCAGGCCCAACAGGGCCCAGGGCCTGGGGGGTCACTCAGCGTCGGCCCCTGCCTCCACCAGGTGCTGCAGGCAAAGGGTACTTTGTTCACCTTGGCTGTATGCCCCCGTTGAAGAATCCAGGGGGTGGCGCTGCTGCTAATAATCCTCTTTGCTCTGTGTATTAACGGTTCTCTCAACAACAGAACAGAGATTCCAGACTGTGGGCACCTTTGCACCATGATTTAAAAAGGGCCACGACTTAAAAACACTTACCTGATAAAAAGGAGGCAGCCCATAACTTTAAAATGCTGGAGTCTATTAAAAACAGAGCAGTATCCAGCCCAGGTGGTAGCACGTCTGAGGATGCAGCTGGCCCACGTCT
Organism: Liparis tanakae; assembly: GCA_036178185.1. Classification (NCBI taxonomy): domain Eukaryota; kingdom Metazoa; phylum Chordata; class Actinopteri; order Perciformes; family Liparidae; genus Liparis; species Liparis tanakae. The sequence goes on from JAYMGU010000055.1 coordinate 5,020, forward strand.
CGCATGCACACTAAAACCTCCGGACACGTTAAAAAACCTCTGAATAAACTGTAGTCTAAAAGTGGCTGTCCGGCTGGCCAGGTGGACAAGGCCCTGTCCCCCTCCTCCTCTGGCTAAAAACAGCACCCCTGTGGCTGGTCAGTGTGGAGCCACTCCCAAAAAAGTCCACCATCTTCTTCTGAATGTTGGCCAAGAAACAGGGAGGGTCTAAAACCCTGCCCGGTGCCACAGTTGGGGTTTGATGCAATAAGCAATTCTTTCCCCAAAACCAGGTAAAAACCAGACCATGAAGAAGGCTAGAGCATATCTTGATGAGGAGGAAACGAGGGATCTGCGTGTTAAGGCATCCAGCACACAACCCTGCGGACCCCTCTACCCCACTCTAAAAAGGAACACACAGCCTGCCGTTTATCTTCAGCACACTCTCCAACATCACTGTACATCACCTTGATCTGTATGAAACCAGCGCTGAACCCAAACTTCCCCAAGAACTTTCCAGAGGCCGTGCTCAAGCAGTCAAAAGCGCCCTTTTCCTGGTCTAGAAGAATCAGACCAGTGTCAATAAATGAGACTCAGGAGACCTCCAAAGCGTCCCGAATAGAGGTGGACGTTGTCCACCATGTCAGACCTACCCGGGGACGCCCAGATAGGTCCTGGTCCGGTGGAGGATTCTGCTCCATAGCTCCCTCAGCACTGGGCAGGACCTTGGACAAAGCTTGTAATCCACACAGCAAAGACCTGAGGCGCCAGATTACCCGATGTCCTGCGGGTTCCTTGGGCAGTAACGTCAGTACTGCCCTCTAAACAGAGACATGACATGTGAACCAAGCGGCCAGACTCTCATTAAAAGACCTCCAGGATGTCCCCTCAGGACATCCCAGTAGGCTCTATAAAACTCTCAGGCGGGAGGCGTCGAGTCCAGGAGACTGGCCTCACTGCATTCCCTCGCAGGGCAGCTTTTCAGCTCTTGGGAGGTTATGGGATTCCTTGTCGAGAGCTCCCTCCATTGGTCTCTATAGGAGACCTGGAGGCAGCTCCCCACAGAACCCCTCCGTCGACACTTCCTCCTCCTACTCACTGGTATACAGGGAGGGTAAAGCCACCGCTTCGCCACCCGGATCTCGGCTGGCTCCACCACCGGCTGCCCTGCATTGAATGACAGTGGGGTGGAATCACTTCCTTCTCCTCCTCCTTCTCAGGCGAAGAAGCTGGGGATGCTCCATCTCTGCGATGGTCTGGAACCGGGACCTGACCAGTCATGCCTCACCTCGGAACAGTGGCTGAGGAGGCGCCTTTTTCCTTTGAGGACTTCCATGTCCTCAGTCTCCTGTTCACTCCGACTTTCTGAGTCCACTATTTCAGTCTCAGGTCCTTCATAGATCTGGTGACGTCTCTAGTAACGTTAGTGTGCTGCTGACAAGAGTCTAATTTCAGTCTTACCATGGTCCCCACTGCCTAAGATTGTTAAAATCACTCTCCTCCTTCAAAACACTCAAAAAACTCTGGCACCTCCCTAAAATTCCTATCGAAAGTTAAAAACTGAATTAAAATGTATCTGGCGCTCCTGGGTAAGTTCCTAATAAAAAACATGACATAAAACCAAGAATGATCAATGGTGGCAAAACATACACCACAATTCTAACTGGCTGAGGAGATTCTTCCTCCTAAGGTGGGGACCATGTGTATAATCGGCTTGATCCCGGATGCATCCTTCTCACACACACATCCACCAGGCCATGAGAATGGACCAGCCTCTCAGAACCTGCGCAAACTGGATGTGGCTCTGTGTGGTTTCTGCTGAAATCATCCTCTGTGTGATTCAAATCCCCCCAAAGACAAAAAATCCTCCAGTACAGTCATTTAAACATCATTCATTTTAGATAAAATGGCTTCCTCTGTTTCGGTTTGTTTGGGCCTCGTATTTATAAGCTCTAGCAAAAGGGTGGTCTTTGGCCTCCCCTCGGCTTGATGTGTTTGACCTCCAGTGGCTTGGGACTGAAGAGCCCTGGAGAAAGGCCTCCTCCGCTGAGTTGGTGTTGTGGCTCGGGAGGACTTCCCCACTCCTCCTCCAGTCCCTTGCCTCGTTGGTGCTGTCACTGTGCGTCTCTGTAAAAGAGAACATCATTGACTGTCATTAAATTCATAAATACGATGTTCTCATCTTACAATCCTACTTCATTGGTTTTAAAACTCGACTCTGCAGAATGTGCTCCATTAAAGAGAGTTTAAAAAACAAATAAAACTTAAAACAACAAATCAATTAAAAGACACATTGGAGCTCTCCACCTCCTCTGGATACAGCATGACCTTCCTTAAGTACTTTTAATTCTAAATCTCCTGCATATCAATGTTTTTTTGCCATGTGATAGCAGCAGAGAATCAGTCAAAACCAAAGGTCAGGGAAGAACTCCCCTGACCTCTACATCTCTTTATTTTTTTGTTTTTATATAAAAAACAGGCTGATCTCGTCAGCTGTATATATGACTTTTTTTTGACTGTGTTTTAAAACCAGAGTTAGCGAGTCACTGACCCTCCTCACCCCGTTTTTCCCCCACCTGCCTTGCCCCTCCTCCTCTCCCCTCACCCTGCTGGCTTTGGCCTCGCCCGCCCGTCCACTCTCACCGCTTTTTTTTCTTTTTCTTTTCTTTCTGCACCCCCCTTCCTCCTCCATCCATCTCCTGCCATCGCCCCCCCCTCCACCTCATGCCGTCTTCCTCCGCCCCTAGGCTCCATCCACCTGCCCTACTACTCCATGAAACTACACCACCTCTTTTTCTTTGTCCTTTATTTTCTCCTCCTCATCATTTCCCCGCTCGGCCTCACTTCTAACCCCGTACCACCATCACCCAACCCCCGCAGCACCATCAACACCTGTTTTTGTTTTTTTAATCTGTGTCCTTTTTTCTCTTTTTGCTTTCTTGTCCTCTTTTCCTCCATCCTCTCCACCTTTTCCACCTCCCCCCCACCACCTGCTGTGCTTCCTCCCCACAACTTTTTTGGGTCTGTTTTTTCTTTTTTTCTTCCTCATCACTTCCCCCCACCGCCTGCCTCTCGCTGCCCACCACTTCACACACCACCATCGCCTCTGTTCACACTCATCCCACACTCTACCTGTGGAGTGGGTACAGCAGCAGTGATACGCTGGCAGCACTATCCGTTAGGATCGGATGTGGCCCCCTCTGTGATTCCCTTGCTGCCACCACCATGCAACTCCCCAGGCGCCCGCTGGCTGAGGCATGTGAGATCCCAGGCACGTCCACTTTGTGAATTGGCACCGCCCGCTTGAGCAGACCACTCAGTGCCACCCTCCTCCCACTTAAGCACTTCGCCATGATGATGCAGGCAATAATCCCAATCATCTGCGGGCCAGCGGAGGCGCAGGTTGAGCTCCTGGCTCGGGTCGCCCGTCGCCTCGCCATCCTGCGGTAACTCCAGGATGCTGCTTCATCAAAGCTCGCCAAGCCAGTATCCCTGATCGGAACCAGCTTGCCGTGCAGGAGAGCTCTCTGTCGGTCTCGCCGGTGATGAAGCGGAGAGGGCGTTTGACTGCGGGCGGACGTGGCTGCTCAGCAGGAGCACCTGCACAAACAAATCTCCGAGGGCCTCCTCCACCTGGTTCACCTTGGACCTGCCTGGTCCAGGAAGATCCGCGACCGAGCCGTTCATCTTGGCATGGTCTTCACGCTTTGAACCGACCTTCTTCCGACTGCCGGGCCAACTCCTCCACGCTTCTCCGGGGTGTCACCTGACAATGTATGCCGTGATTCGTGTAACCATTAATGGCACACCCAGCGTGATCCTCGGCATCGCGCGCGAACTGCGGCCAGGGAGAGGCACCCAGAAAAGAGAGAGATCATGAGAATGTGTGCACAGGAGTTAAAACGATAAGACAGCAGAGAGAAATGAGCTCGTGCATCGTGTGTGCAACATCTCTGTCAGCCATCAGTTCTTTGAGGGAGGGGCGGATTAAACACTGAAGTGTGTGTGCATGGCCCAGCGTGTGACTTCTCTCTAATGTGGTACTCCACAAACTAAACAAAACAGCAGGCTCACGGCAGCAGTGACTTTTGGCATGATTTGAACCCAAAGATGATGATGTGATCACGCTGACAGGCCTCTCACACACACACGGGCACTTTGAGGAGACTTTGCAGCTCTCAGTCTCGCTGCGAGGAACAACGTCGACACAGATCAACCTGTCTGACGGTGGATGAGATCAGACGGAGAGGTATTCTAGGACGGGGTTTAAGAGTTGACTCTTTGGACCGGAGCCCTCTAGTGGCCATTTGAAGCTGACGGACACTGCTGGCTACACAAGTACGGGGCCTAAACCTCCACGGGGCCTAAACCTCCGAGACTCGACCCACATCTGTTTTGCCTTCTCTTGGTGGTCACGCTCCCAAGCTCGTCACCTCCAGAAGTGAGCCTGGTCCGTCACATAGGTCATTTCCTCGGCTTGGCGACCATGTCAGTGTCTGATCATCATTCACCTCCAGGCCACACCACCCCTGCGCACACACACACTACGCACACGACTCATAATATTATATCCAGAAGTGCGTGCACAGGGCACGCTGTCTTGATCTCAGCCCCTCTCCCAGGGGGCTCTCCTGTGACTTTGTTCTTCCCGATGAGCTTCTCTTCATCTCTTCCAACTCCCAGCAGTTTTGCTCTCCTCCTTCATGAACACTTCGCAGCTCCTCATTATTCCTCCTTCACAGGTAAAAAAACGCGACCCGCGCCCGACAGACCCATGGGACCCTTGGTGCTGACTCGATCTAACTCGTCCCGATCTTGAGCTTTCTTTTGTTTCTTTATTTTTTGCCTCTCCTCTTCGCTCTCGCGCATCAATGGCACCGTTGATAGCGTTCTGTCAGCACCTACTTGATCCACTGCGACTTTTTACTGTTTAAGATCCTCTCAATTAAGCGTGATTGTCTCGTCGATTCCCGAACGGTAAGCGCTGTAATCTCTCTGTGGCCCGCCTCCCGTCTCCAGGCCAGCTGTGAGATTTGGGATTTTCATTCTGTTATTAAGCCCCGCCGAAACAGAAACAAAATACTGGCTGAAGCAACCCGACTTAGTAGAATAGCATGAGCCAGGCGGAATTAATGCGTCTCCTGAACCATCAGATGAGAATGAGCAGAAACGCTGAAAGTCCATGGTATGAATAGAAATGAGCGTGCTGTCGTAAATACTACGCGTGATGCAGGATACACAGACGGGAGCTGCGGTTTCTAGGGTGGAGTGCGTTGCATCGTGGGGTCATTGAGGCGGAACAGGAACATCTGAGTGGACCGAGCCAGCCAAGATGGCTTGTCTTGGCAGAAGTCCCGATCAGTTTAATCCAGCAGAAACACTTCATCCCTTTTTGCAGGTGGGAGGCGTAGAGGCTCCTGACGTGGGACAGTGGTTCCAGCACCTGTCAAGACCCTTTGATGATATAAAGGAATAGACGACCCCCATAACCCGACCCCAAATTTTCTTGTGTTTTTAATGGATTGCATTATAATGCATGAACTGTACCAAATAAAGTATATCGCTTTGTTACTAATTTAACTTTAGGGGGAAAAAATAGCAATAATAAATATATATAAAAATAAAAAATATATAAAATAATTTGTAAATACAATTAACTTAATTTCAAACAAAATTTCAAACAACGCTATACTGTAATATATACATTGAACATGAGTTTTCTCAAACAATAAAATAACACAGTATGAACAAGAATTCTTGCAGATCTGCATGGACCATATTATTTGTGATCATGTTCCTCCATATATACCATTCATATATATATAACCATATATATATATATCTCTATATATGTGACTGTGTGGGCTTGCTTTGCTTTACAGATGTTATCAAGGGTTGCTGGTGAAGAGCTACTCTCAGTTCATTGCTCTGTGTCGCTGTGTCTACGCTCGTTGCTCCTCACTCTCTCTCTCTCTCCCTCCTTGCTCCTCTCTTAAACTCTCTCCTTTCGCTCTCGCTCCTTTTTTGCTCTCTCTCTCTCTCTCTCTCTCTCTCTCTCTCTCCTCCCCTCTCCCTCCCCTCCCCTCTCTCTCTCTCCCTCTCTCTCTCTCTAGTTCTGTCCAGTCTGTGACATGAGCCGCTCCTGAGTGGCGTGGTGGGCTGTGCATCCGTGATTTATTGTTTTACCTGGTGTATGTGTCATCCATGTGTGGGTTAATTGATGGCTTGAGAGCACCCCTCTTTGCTTTTTCTACTTTGACCTAACTTTAGGCCACTATGACAGGAGATGGATTCCCTGAGGTCATGACCTCAGTCCTCCTGAGCCTCGCTCCGGAGCGATGCCTCGTCTCTGGGAACTAACGGTGTGTCTGGATTATCCTCGAGCCCGCTGAGATGGCAACCTGTGAGCAAAACACCTATTTAAGAATAAGACTCTTTATGGATGTTTATTATATTTTAATATGGATGTGTTCAGCGTCTGTATTTCTTAATGTTCCTGTTTTCTCTTTTTGTTTCTCTGGTACATTGACTCTCGTTGCATGGTCTGAAGACTTTCGGCAAATTGGCGCTAGAGAATCCATAGTATGAAGAGAGTTCAAGTGCAGGTTAGACATGGGAAGATAAGGCTCCTGTCCATCTCCAGCCGCCGCCCACTCCTCCTCACTCCAGGAATTCAGTCTGAGTGATCATGTGCTCTGGTGCAGCGAGGTCTCTTCATAGCTCCTCCATTGGTCAATAATTCTCTATGATAAGATCGCCTCCTCCATAATGCATTGGAGGCCAACCAGCCGTGAGATGGGGCCTCGTCATCTTTTCCCTGGCTGACCAGGCTGACCAATCCAAGCTCCAGAGCTCCAGTTCTCTGTGCTGGGTATTTCTTAATGTCAATGAAAGCAAGAAAGGAGATTATCTTCCTTTTAAATTGAACCGTTCTTCACTGCGGCCTGTAGTTATCTGTAAACTTGTTGAAAAGCTAACCTTGTTTGCGGGTAACCAGAAGGATCTCAGAGCTCCTCGATGCAGTTTCCATAGCGTGTTCTCCCATGGTCCCTTCTAAACCTTTCATTAACATCGGGCAGCTAGTTTTCCCCAAAATCCGTGAATCAACCAGACAACCGGAGCAGAAACTGTAACCTGGAAGGGTTGAGCTCCTCCGGCTTCGTCTCGTAGACACTGGCAGTGCGAACCCGTTGAAAATATCCATCACGTGTATAACCGCCCGGTCATCAAAAGTCTTGAAATTTCCATCTGGCGGGGATTCCATCATAATCCATCAATAGTTGTTGAGATATCTGGTCTGGACCGAAGTGGCGGACCCTCGGGCTTGGGCCAGAGACTCTAAATATAAAAAGTAACCCCAGCCCCCACGCTTTTTAGATATTTGAAATACTCACAGATTGGTTTCTATTTTTTACTCCATGAAACAAGCAGCTGCCTGTGGAGAAAGAATGTGATATTATCTGTTAGGCTGTCGGAACAGACCAACAGTACGTGTCATAATGTAGCGTATTGTTCATCTCATAATAAAATGACTTTATAATATCGGCTGCTTGTCTTTTTACCAGCCTCCACATTTCCACTTCCTTTCTTTTCAGGCCCGTTATGGGCGGCGCGAGAAGTACCAACAGAGGCTGCAGGCCGCCAGCGGTGAAACATGTCATTCTTTGGCATTTTGCTCTCCGCCCACTTCAGTCCGGCTGGCAGCCATGTGGACCATCAACCGGCGTCAGCGGGATCTCGCCGTTGCAACTCAGGCTACTTTCGGTGGAGAAGCGGGGAGACGGCGTGCTGGCTTGGCATTCGCCGATCTGTGAGAGGAAAGTAGCGGGCCACCTGACCTGGCCAGGCCTCGCCAGACCGAACCCCCACCTACGCCCCCTATAAACGCGTGTAGGATTTCCGTCAGTAACCGGCGAGGGGCCCACTGGTATTTCGCTGGTTTTTGTTGTTGTTGCAGCGCCATCCGCGCCTGTGCAGCGTCGCTGAACTATTCCTCCGTACGCTCCGCAGCACCGCCCTGCCCGCTTTTAATCTGTCGGCGCCTAAAGCCCCCCCGCCCGCCTCTCTCTCTCTCTCCGTCCGTCCACTTTCTCTCGGCTGAAAAGAAGTCCTTGTGTTTGAGGTCCAGGACTACCAGAGAATCACTAAAACTGGGAAAGCAGGTGCTTCAGCCGGCAGACGTCCAGTGTTTGCGGGATCAGGTTCTGTTGTTCAGGAAGCAGTTAGCCGGTTCCGTTAAACTGATTATTTTTGTTGTTGAGCAGGTTCAGAGATTTTCTTTTGCTGTTGAGAGCAGGGCTAAATGTAAGCAACGGGTGATAAGTACCGGATAATATACGAAAGCCGAAGAGATGAGGATAAGGACTCAGAGGCCACTACAGCTCCGACCTTCTCTTCGCAGTCTCCAAGCCTTTATTTTCTGATACTTAGTCATAAGTAACAGAATCACTAATCAAATATAGTCATTTGAATTCTTTTCATGGTTTTAAGCCAGAAATCCTTTTAATAAACTAAACCTGAACAAACTTAACAATTTTTTGTCTTTTGTTCTGAAAAAAAACACAAGACAAAATCAAAGTCCGTGAGCAGTCTCGTCTCTATACGTTAGTTCTGTTGTTTCTGTGGTGGTCCTGAGTTCTGCTGGGCGCGGTGGCGTCCTACTGGCGCCTCACGCAGGCTCTCTGTACTAGGCTCCTGGTTTCCTCAAAAGGCAGTGCATGCCTCAACCAATGGGGCCGTGAAACTCCCTCTAGATCATTTTGTTCCTCTCCGGTTAACTATTCTTTTTCTGTCTCTCCAGGAGGCGTCGGGAGGCAAGAAGAGAAGGCGAGGAGGCTGACTGGCCGAGGCGGAGGAGGAGGCCGGTTGAAAGGCGGCTCAGGAGAGGTGGTGTACAGTTTTCCCTTGGTCTTCAAAGCGATAAAAAACAAAAATAAGTATTTATTAACTCCTAAATATATTTATATTTATTTTTTATTTATAATATATATATATATATGATTATTATAAATCCTTGCATCTAATTAATACATTGAAATAATAATGCACTCCTCAGTTTCTTGCTTGCTGGGCTCAGATTTTGTTGTCGTTTTTCCTTCCCAACTGCTTCGTGTTGTAATCATGACCACCCCACCCTCCGTCTTAAGACTTGTGCCATGAACTGGCGGCATACCGCTCTAATGTTTCTGGGTGTGATGATGTAATGATGACATCATTATGGCGAGTTCTCTCGTGACCATATGGAGGTGGGCTGTGGTAATATGTTTAACATCATGGTTTCGACCAACCCCGTTGACAACATTGACTTCTTTCCATCATGTACATTTTCCAAAGCAGTTGAGTACTTCCACTTTCAGACCGCCATGTACTACGATGTACTACGATGTACAACAACTAGGACAGGGCATTAAACCACTTTACAAATATTGTAAAATATTTTTGTCTTGTGCATCATTCATCGGCCCAGATATTGTTCAGGCCTTCAGCCTCGGAAATGTTGTCTTTCGTAGTCATCAAGTGTATGTAGTGTATGTAACCATCATTTATTTAAGATAAAAAAAAAAACGAGCCAGTGGCATTAAAAGTCACCATATGGGGAGTATTCATATGCGTTAAGCAATAGCCTTTGTAAGCTACAGCAGAGAAAATCGGTGGCAAAAGGGTTTAAGGAGTTAAGGTGGTGTTGACCTCATGATACAATCAAAACATTCTGTCCTTTTAGTGTTTCCACTTCTTTCTTCTTTTATCCCTCAGAGGAAACCTTGAGAACAGTGGCTCAGTGAGGCTCCGCCCGGCTCACAAGCCCACCCACAGGGGTGAGACGCATTTCACCAGCGTCAGCTCATGCACTTGGTTCAATCACAATCTTACAAGTGAGACATTCATGATAGGCATATGCATTCTGCTGGCACTCCTGAAATGTAGAAATTTGTTCGCTCCATTTAAAAAGATCTTTTTTCATGTTGTGTGCTAACTGAGAGCAGTGTTTTATCTCACAGATACACTTCCCACACCGGAAGCATGACAAGACCATGTGACAGCTGGTGTGCTGGGGTCATGGCTACCTGAACACACACACACACACACACCCACACACACACTCATAATGTCGTTATTGTTCTTGGTCACTGCCTCGCTTTAGTTTTCTGTTGGCGCATCTTTTTGTGTCCCAGGAGCAGACAGAAAGCAAAAGACAGGCGAGGAAGGAAGAGAGGAGGAGGAAGCAGCTGGCACCAGAAGCAAAGAGGGAGCAAAGAAGAAGACAAAAGAATCTGGCAGCGATTCAGCTGCAGATTATACAGCGAAGTGGGGCGGATGAATCATTCCTGGAGGACCGCGTGTTTACAGATGTGCAAACCCTTAAATGCTAAACAAATACAAATGTAAAGACGTATAGTGTGGATGGGCCCAAATATATATAGATGTATATATTTGGGTGTTTGGCGCTGTGACGGCGGTGAAATATGGCGGCAGTACAAAGATGCAAACTGTATTCGGTTTGGCTACATCAGTCGTGGCAAAATAAAGCATTTACAGGAAGCAGAACAAACCGTAACAACCCCGTGCGGCGGAGGCAGCAGAAATCCTGTATCATGATAAAAAAAAAAATGGGCCAGTAGCGTCCTGTGGTCATCACCGCCTGGCTGAACCCACACGGACCTGCGCGATCTGGGTGAATAGTCAAATAAATGTCCTCAGGCCTTTAGAGATGGAGGCGAAAAGAGGCGAAGATATTCAAGCTCCGCCCCTCATTCCTGATTTCACTGTCGGCTGCACTGACGGCGAGCTTCAACTGTTCACTCTCTGGTGGCAGCGACATGTTTCACCACCAGCGTGTGACCGAGAGGGCTACATTGTCCCTCTCCTCTCTCTCTCTCTCTCTCTCTCTCTCTCTCTCGCTCTCGCTCTCTGTCCGCCCAGGCGGCACTGACAAGGACCATAAGAGTAAGGGTGTGTGTGTGTGTGTGTGTGTGTGTGTGTGTGTATGGGGGCGTAAATGCAGCTCTTTCTCGTCTGTCTGTGACTGTTCATTCCACCCAATCTATTTCATTAATCGGTTTATTTGTACAGCCCAACCTGCAAATTTCAAAATGTGCCTCAGAGGGCTTTACAATCTGTATAGACATCTGACGACTCATCGGATCGGAGAAGCTCAAGAAATGGAAAAATTCCTTTCAGGGAAAAAAGTACAGAACTTCCCCCTTCGGGAGATCAGAGGGAGATCCCTCCAGGATGGACAGAAACAATGACGTCATGTGACCAGAAGGAATCATTACAGTAACAACACATTCAATGAGGTGTGAATATAATTTGTTATGGGGCGTGGATTCTCTCCTGACGAATGATATTTTAACCGAACTGCCGTGATCCGACTCCAGCGTCATTCTGAGGAAAACACCACGGCGGGTTTTATCCACAAGTCTAAAGTCATGTTAATGCATTAGAAGATTCTTTCAGCAAATATGTAACATAATATATTTGCTTAGCAAGTAAAGGCAGAAAAATAATGTCATTGGTCTCTAAATCCAACCAAACATCCAAATCAAGATGGCTGCTGTCCATCAACAATAAAAACAAATAGTAGAAAAACTTGCGCCATGTTCTGATATCAGCGGGTATCAATGCAGAACACGACACATAAAGAACTTAGATTAAATATTCTGCAAATAATTACAAAACAAACACGAAATATATTCAGTTTTTCCAGTTTATGTATATAGCCCATTTTTTGCAGAATTACAAATTTGTCTCGAGGGTATATATGATACATTCGAATTTGTTTTCCAGGGCAACGAAGGTCAGAGGTCTCTTATAAGTAGAAATAAGCGCCATGGATGTTTTCACGAGGTGGGCAAGATAACCCGATCAAATAAAAGCTCGAGTTTCTTTAGTGGGTGTTTTAGACTATGGCGGAGGTCATCATCCAGTCTGCGTAACACTTACTTCAAGCGTTAAAGGTCCGACCTGCAGGCGCTGTGGGATTATCTGACCGAACAGTTGTGAGCTCCTAGTGACCCAAAGCTCTGGTCCTGACCTTTGACCTCTCACCCTTCAGACTGTAGTCGTTCAGGGCACCACCTGGACTGCTAATGGGTTAAGGATTTTCCTGCATCTTCATAATTTCCGTTCCATTCGGCGTCTGGTTTCTCAGTGCTGGGGATGGTGTATCGATTACTGAGTGGGCGAGACCCCAAGGCCAGGCGCCACCGTCGTCAGGTCGGTGGCGCCCGTCTCCACCCTTCGGCACCAGCGCCGATAGAAGCGACCGCCGTCTTCGACGACGGCAGGAAGAGCATCCGCGTGTTCCGGCGCGGGGAACTCTCACGAAAGAGCTCGGGCGAATCCTGGCGTAAGTGAACGGCGTCGGGATAGCGGCAACTGCTAAGAGCGACCCTCCGGACGGCGGCCAGCGCCCGGCAGCGTCAGCGGCCGGAGCCGAGTGGTGTCTTTTTCTTCGCTCTGAAGGCGGAGCTTAGGGTGGAGAGGCGCTTTGCAAGTGTAGCTGCGAGGGAGGATAAAAAGGAGAAAGCGAAGACCACCGCGGCGGTGGCGGGAGAAGTGGGGCGGCGTGGAGGATCTGCCTGCAGTTGGGCGAAGACACGTCACGCTGCGTGTTCCTGGGTTCACAGCGAATGGCGACCAGGAGGCGGGCTCGAAACAATGACGCTGCTGGCGCGGCCAGCGTCATCATCACCGAGGAGGAAGGAAGCGGCGTCGTGGGGCCCGAAAGCGCCGGAGAAAAAGAGTCCACGGGTATTTCAGGACATATCCCGCTGGGCCGGGCTTGAGGCGGGGAGACCCGGGGGGAGATGAAGGTGGCGACCCAGGCAGCAGAACTCCGTCTTCACCCAGTAGAGGCGCCATAGAGCAAAAACTGTCCAGTGTTGCTCTGTGATGTGAAGACGCTCGTGCAGCACCCCCACCGGTGAGGTCATCACCACCGGTGAGGTCACCACAGCCATCGCCACATTGACCAAGAGAGTTACCATGTTTGTGGGTCTTTTTTAAAAGCTGCTCTGAGCCGCAGTCCACTGCCTCCCTCTAGTGGACAAAGGAGGTACTTCTCCTCCCTAAACGTCTCTGTCCCTGAGGATTTGTTCAGTGCCTATACCAGCCAAAACGTTTCCATCCTGTTTCGCTGTTTGTTTTGCTTAATGGATGTAAAGCCAGAGAGCAGAAGGATTCTTCGAAGTAATTACGGAGCGATTTGTTGTGTCTAATTTCTACGAGGCGTGGAAATGTGGAAGGAAAACTTGAGTGATAATGCTGACATCTGTTGAAACTTTTGAAGTTCTACTAAGCCTTTAGATGTTTTAGGATTTGGGTTTTTAATGTCATGGGGGGGTTCATATTCTACCAATAAACATTAATTGTACTGCGTTGAGTTTCTTCTACTCCGTCAGGATCCCTCCGAACTAATGGTTACGACATTTTTTGAAACTGGTGCAGCTTCAGGCCTCCGGTGTTCCTTGCGGTCAACTGTTCCCTTTTCGTCCGAGACCTAGTCCTGGGCTTTTACCACGTGCATGTAAGGGGTTTGATATTCCTCCGCCACAGTTATGTTCTCAGTCTTGTAAGGGAAAAGATTTGAAACCGCATTTAGGCATTTAAGCCCCGAAAAGATGTGGAAAGGAAATAACACAGACTTCTGAATCAGATGTTTCATTCCAGTTGAATATCCCTGATCCCACATCTTTGTGTCTGTTTCTACAGAGCAACTGTTTGCTCGGTGTTCACCTGTCATCTGGTACTTACTTTTTTCATTACATTGGTTGTTAAGTGGAATATACAAGGATAAAAAAGTGAATAGAATTAGTACATGTTCTTCAATTTTCTTTAAAATCACAAGTCAGAATTTGAACTGTACTCCTAGAATTTGTATTCAAGCACCAAAAAAAAAGCTATTTCCAAATCTCGTCACAAATCAACAATCCGGGGTTCACTACAAGGACGTACACTCTGCGGTTGGACAGCAGGCTCGGCATAGCGTGAATCCCTGCCACTGCCGTCCTTTGGGTCACCACCAGCTTAACTGTGTCTGCTCCACGTGACCAGGGGTCAGGGAAAGTGCTCCAATCGCATGCATAAATATTCATATTTCCATCACGCCGTCCAGGAGAGCCAGCAGCGGCGGTCCAGGTGAGTCTCACTCTCTCTTCATTTTCGATGTTATATGATGATATGGGAGTTATCAACTATTAAGAGTAACTCTTCATCCGGTCAAGACAAGAAAAAGACAAATACAGTATAAACATATAATTTTTGTTTATTATGTCAGAATATATATATATATATATATATATATATATATATATATATATCAACAAACCGCTTGAGCCGCACTGGATAATGGAAGTCATAGGAAACTTAAGATTGGTGAATATTTTTGTAATATTTATTAAGCGCCCATTCTTCATAACGACATAAGCGGGTTTAAGCCCATTAAAAGGCACATTAATATGTCCTGTTGCTTGAGCTCTTTGCTGCAACGTGCTGCTGCTTCTGCTGCTGTGCAGTAATCCTGCAGCGCAGTGTGGTGACCAGCTTAAGCCCCTGAATGCAGGTGTAAATATAGACTCCATAGATTTAAACCTGCAGCTCCAGGGGAGCCCTGTAACACCGGGATGATATTCATAATAATGGGAGAACATATTCTGACACAGAGGAAGAGGTGTCACCGAGAGTTCTAAAAGCAAGGTCCTGATGAAGGAGGATCACAGACCCCTGAGGGTCACCGTGTGGCCAGGCCCAATGGACTTAATGGGAGGAAGAAAGCAAAGCGAACTGGAGACAGATGAGAACCTCTGTGGCCAAAACAAACCAAAGCCGGGTCACGGCTTCAACTTTGTCCAGCAGAGATTGGCCAGGCGAGATCACCAGTGGAATCTAAATATTGTAGTGTTCTTGTGCGTCCATGAGAAGCGAAAGAAAGCACAACATGGAGCACTGATAAAAGCTTGATGCCCTGCTGGAGGTCATAACCTCCACAGGAACCCCCTCAGGTGGTCCTGGTATATAATCTGATCTCAATCATATACCAGAATCTCAATCAACTTCTTCTGTGTCAGAACATTGCAAGACCTTCAGTTTTACCATAGAACCTGGCACCAGATGGCAAACCTGTACTCATTGCATAAATGGCGAGAAGAGGGGGGGGGGGCATGCCCTGTGGAGCTGTCAACTTCCCAGTCTATGTATGATGATGAGAAGATAGACTAATATGATCTCAAAATGAAAATCACGTCATGTTTTTGTAAACTTAACTTAGATTATTATCACTAGATGATAATTAAGCTTCTGAGTCGTACAACAATAATTGATTATCAACTTGATTATCGTGTCTTTTCAATTTAAAAGAGGAAGAAGCGAAAAAACACCTTGTCGTGCTTCCAAGGCTTGTAACCATGGAAACGACAGAACCCCGCATGGCCCAGCCCTCAAGGTCCGGTGTCCAAGATGATTGTGGCCTGTGGATGAAGATGGACCCCGACCCTGTGACAGAGGAAGCCCATTGGGAACCGTGGGGAGCCCCAAGGCAGGGCCCAGAGCCCGCCCCTGGAGCGATCCCGAGGTATTACAGTGTGATGGACGACGAGGAGTCTTTATCCACGCCTCCGCCCAACCCACACGGCTCCTGTTCTGGCTGCAGAGGGCAGCGCAGATGCTCAGATGAGAACGATTCCCAAGCGTGACCCTTACAAACAGGCGGCTGGAGCCACGAGAGCTGAAGATAATCCGGTGGCTTAGACTGGCCACCCGGCGGGGGAGAGGCCGATCAGCATGGCAACCGCAGGACGAGGAGGATAGAAGTGATACGTGAGCACTGAGCAGACTTCTACTGCGTCTCATGGACACCACATCTCTCTCTAAAGACATACCATTCTGCCCTGGAGATCAAGACCACACACATCCATGGAGGATGCTGGGTTCTGATCCAGTCAGCAGAACCACACACCACAAGGAGGACGGAGAGTACGGAAGAAAAGAACCTGAGGATGTTTGGAATTTTGGTGAGAAACTTGCAGGGAAAGTAAAGGCACAAGAACAATTACAAGAGGAACCTTCAGGAAACTCCTGAACATGTGGCGCATGATTTGGCGAAAGAGGAGAATCGAGGAGGGCGTTAGTTGGTGCGCTGCTGAGAGCCGGGACTCCGAAAACTAACCACGCAGAGGAATCACGGATCGGCGATGTAGAGGCGAATGCCCGGCAGTGTCAGTGATGAGGAGGAGCTCTGCAAATCCGTCGAACACACACGTGGACAGAGCTGACAGGTCAGGCACAGGTACAAGATGTCCCAGCAGGAGGTCAGTGGTGATGAAGGCACGTTGACACGCAGATCTGCTTGGATACACCCTCACCAAAAGTCCCAGCTGGAGTTAGGAGAGGCGGCACCCGGCGAAGACGCAAGTGTCCCGACTCTCCTTCTCAGCGCCCCGCCCGAAGTATGGCGAACCCCGAGCGAGGACTCTGAGCGCAGGGAGCCGAGGAGGATATCGATCGGTATCCAACAAAGGCCGAGCAACTGCTTCAAGCGTCTGCAATTGGTGCAGCTGCGTCCTCAGGATGTCGAGGTACACCCGGAGAGCCCTCAAGCACGCTGAGCAGGGCCCAGGAGAGCCGAGAGGTGAGAGGCTCAGGAGGAGCCAGGAGGTGAGCGAGGAGTCCCGGGACAGAGGTAAAGCAGAAGGAGCCGGGTTAAAAAGGTAGAGCGAGGGAGTCGGGGACAGAGGTAGGCAGAAGGAGCACGTCAGTAAGGTGAAGCATGAGGGAGTGGGACAGAGGTAAGCCAGAAGGAGCCGGGTTAAAAAGGCCAAACGAGGGAGTCGGGGAGGACCTACAGTGGCAAAATGACAGGAAAAGAATGAGGAAAAAACGTCAAGCGAAGGCAAGAAAGGTCTTCATCCTTGACGCCTGTAAGAGTCGGAGCCTCATGAAAAGAGACTCCTCATGGCGATGGGGTGCCTGCAGACTTGCCTCAGATGGACCCCAATAGAAACATCACTCCACTCCAGAATGCCCCTTTCTCTCCTTCCATACGCCGCCTTGACTCTCGGTCCAGCCAGCCAGAGACCTGCGTTGAGAGGAGCAGGTCACCTCCAGGAAAAGAACCGGCACCTGCAGAAACGTGGCAATCGTCCAGCTTTCATAGACGATCCGGATGTGCTGGGAGATCCCCTTCCAAGAACTATAATTTTAGCAGGCCTTCACCAACGAGGCAGGTTGGTGTGAATCTTCTCGACACAAGATGAAGAAGGAGATAAGTCAGGAGACTCCAGAGGAGCTGGTGCTGCAATTCAACAGGGGAAGATCCCCGGGGGTACAGCAAAGAGGACCACTGAGTTAAAAAGGAGACCAAGCTGCTCTTCGAGGGTTCAGAAGGAGAACGTGGAGGGTCCCTGCCATGTGAAGCCCCTCGAGGTCAGATTCACCCTTCAGTGCTGGGCGCACGTGCCAGCCTGGAGATGTTATCGCTCAAAGTTTGCTCCTCTTTTTCAGGCGCATTCCTTCAGGCTGTATCGGGAACTGAGACACAGCCGGAAACCTTAAGACCAGCGACGGCGGGTTCCCGAGATCACGGCATACTCCGTCTCTCTATGCAAAAACAGAGACAAACCCGGCACACCTGTGCAGAAGCATAGACTCCTGCGGCGTCTCCACGGGATACCAGGAGGA
Source organism: Liparis tanakae (assembly GCA_036178185.1). NCBI lineage: Eukaryota > Metazoa > Chordata > Actinopteri > Perciformes > Liparidae > Liparis > Liparis tanakae. Next base: position 22,675 of record JAYMGU010000055.1, read on the forward strand.
ATCTGGGGGTAATCGAGACCGCCAGGAGTCTCCCGTCACCAGGAAACCCTTCTTCAAGTTACTGACGACCCTCGACCTGAAGCTTGAGTAAAGGACATTCGGGAGGCCAAGAAAGAAGAGGAGCTGCAGCAGTGGCGATGCAGCTGTCTGGCCGAGAACGGGAGGCAGCGGAGGCGATCATGGGACAAACCAGCACTGGTGCCAGAGTTAGTCTGAATATGAAACTCCCACTAGTACCACTAATTTATCTCATACTATATGTGGTGCATATACATACACAAAAAGGGGCGCATTACGACAAAATCAAGTACTTTCACCAAAAATACAAAAAAGTGCTGTTGTTCCTTTTCGATGACTTTGTACTTGGATACATAACTTTTATTGCAATTGATTATTGTAATGTAAGAAAGTAAGTTAAGTTTGTTTTATCGGACTCCATCTACAGAGTCTTGGTACAGTAGTCAATTAAAACAATTTAGCAATAAGCAGGGGGTAAAACTTGTCTAACAGTTAAAGAGAGCTAAGTACAATACACTGTAAGATGGTGCAATAAAATGAATAAACCAGAAGATAAAGCAGACCATAGCATATTCAAATCAACCCAGCGCCAATTAATAGCGGGTATGTTTTGAGATGACCACGATAATATTCTGTGTGCGTGACTTGTATGTTGAGGTCTATACATAAAAGGTAAGAAGTGCACAATGTTTTTAAATAATATCTAAATTAAGAATATTTCCTGAAACTAATTTTGATCATTCAGATTAACAACGCACTGACAGTGTCATGAAGACACAAGTGGAAAAAATACTATATTACTCATATTACTAATATTTCCATCAGACTGTTCAGATGCATCATGAAAAAAAAACATGCCGTCCAATAGAGTCATTTAGAACTTTTATTCGTTACACATCGCTTTCGGCCTTCTGAGCACTTTAATAGGTGCCTCCACATCAGCGTCCGCGGCTGTTATCAGGAGTCTTATCGACTTGAGTGTCACCCTGTCTGGGTTAAGGGGGGTCCGCTCCTGGCGGCAGCAGTGGGAGTCAGCAGGCGCCGATAGGCTGGCAAACAGCGTGGGAGGCTATCACGGTCATACCGCAGCTGGAGCCAGAGTGCGCTCTGGTTCAAGTTACAGAGTTGTGTGAATACAAATGACTTCAGACAGTTCTGAGGTCTTATTAAGCATTTCTTTTCTGTGTGTGTGCAGTTATTTGTCTATATATGCATGGTAGGAGGCGCTGGGGGGGGGGGCAGCAGGCGGCCTGCGAAGGTGTTGTCATGACACCGCGCTGGGATTGCTTGGCTAGATAATGATGCGTGGGGATTACTCGAGATGAGATGATGAGCTACATCGACAGCAACACAATATGTCTGGGGTTAAACTGGGCTAAACTAAAGGAAATAGCTCCGCTAAAGGTCAAATCAGCTGCGGCGTGCTATCCTAACCAGCCGTGACACAGCACTGTGGAGGAGAATGCATAACCCAGCATACACTGAGGACATTTTATCCCCACTGTTTTGACCACGGCATAAATATAACCTCAAATGTAGGTGAATTAATGAGGTTCATCCTATCAAAAGACTTTCTGGTTTCAAAGCAACATTTTTAAGCTAAATGTTACACCTAGATATCGCCTTTCTCAAGAAATATTTCATATCAACACTATTTTCTATACTGACCGCCTATTTTTCTGGAAGCTGGAAAGAAAACTTTTTGCTGGCCTTCCATCGGCTGTAGCTATAGGAAACTAATTATGCAATCTTTTTTCTTTTTCTTTTCTGGGTGAAAAAAGCATCCATAAATGACAACAACAACAACAAAAAAAGACATAAAAAGTACAAAATAGTCAATTAATAGGGGGGTCCTGTGTCGCTCTTTATAATGTTGTATTCATTCTTTTCGGCTCAGCTGAGAACGTGGCTCATCTTTTCCTTTGTTTACAATCCATTTCCCCAGTGTTTTCATAGGACCCTTTGATCTGTAGAAAAATTACATGGCCTCGGAAGCTAGCGCCAGGTCGCTACTGCAGGTGATAAGCTGGCTAGCGGCTGGCAGTTTACTGCTACGTTGAAGCAGACTAACACAAACAGATTAGTCTGGTTCAATCATTAAAATCCTTGATGGTTTTAATAGACAGATTGAGGCCGGAGGTCCAATCCCTTTATAATGTCCTGATCCTTGTTTTCTGTGCTTCAGACGTCAGGAAAACAGTCGCGAAGAAAGCTGGAACGCGTTTGGCGCGCCCTGCAAGAAAGGAACCAGACGAGGACAGAACGGCGGCACAGGTGAAGCGCTCGGCCTCGTACTGGGCTACCACCAGGACCAAAGTCTTCCACTGTGTCGTCACGAATTAAAAACACTCCACGCTGTAATCAAGGCTTTTTCTTTTGGACGTGCAGGTGGGACGCGTTCTCCGTGTCATCCATATCACCCATTACGTGCATTACGAGTGTTTGCAATTATTCTCAAATATAGGGGCTCGAGACGCGGGACGTAACCTGCTGCTCTATATCTGTTTCGTTTCACAGCAGGAGCCAAAGGTTCCCCGAGCAGGGGGTCAGAGGGCTCCTCTGTGGCAGCGCTGGGAGTCGGGCCTGGTCAACGGGGAGGCGGCAAGGAAAAGAACTGACGATGGACGCCGCCACGCGGCGAATAGAATATCAACGATCTGCAAAAGCAAGAGCTGCTCATGTCCAACGTTCATCATTATAAAATAAGCTTTTTTTTTTTCTTCCACTTCTGCTGCGTATCAGCAAGAGACGAATATCCGATTTGATATTTCTAAAAGGTTAGTTCTATTCAGCACATAAATAAAGCAACCGTAACACTTCGCCATGCGATGATGTCGTTTTCTGTTTTTGTTCTCCGGGAAAACTAAATTCATTATTTTCCCACAGCAGATTTCCATTTCATGATTTACTTTGAGATTTTAATTAATTAATAAAAAGAGCTCTGTAGCAAAAAGTGGATTCCACATGTTTACACACTGGTTAGTTATTATTTCC
>JAYMGU010000056.1:0-26148 GCA_036178185.1 Liparis tanakae
GGCTGAGCAGTTTTCAGGGCCCAATGGCTGGCAGTTCAGTGGACCAATGGCTGAGCAGCTTTCAGAGGACCCAATGGCTGAGCAGCTTTCAGTGGACCAATGGCTGAGCAGCTTTCAGTGGACCAATGGCTGAGCAGATTTCAGTGGACCAATGGCTGAGCAGCTTTCAGTGGACCAATGGCTGAGCAGCTTTCAATGAACCAATGGCTGAGCAGCTTTCAGAGGACCAATGGCTGAGCAGCTTTCAGAGGACCAATGGCTGAGCAGATTTCAGTGGACCAATGGCTGAGCAGCTTTCAGTGGACCAATGGCTGAGCAGCTTTCAATAGACCAATGGCTGAGCAGAGGACCAATGGCTGAGCAGCTTTCAGAGGACCAATGGCTGAGCAGCTTTCAGTGGACCAATGGCTGAGCAGCTTTCAGTGGACCAATGGCTGAGCAGCTTTCAGAGGACCAATGGCTGAGCAGCTTTCAGTGGACCAATGGCTGAGCAGCTTTCAGTGGACCAATGGCTGAGCAGCTTTCAGTGGACCAATGGCTGAGCAGCTTTCAATGAACCAATGGCTGAGCAGCTTTCAGAGGACCAATGGCTGAGCAGCTTTCAGAGGACCAATGGCTGAGCAGCTTTCAATGAACCAATGGCTGAGCAGCTTTCAGAGGACCAATGGCTGAGCAGCTTTCAGTGGACCAATGGCTGAGCAGCTTTCAGTGGACCAATGGCTGAGCAGCTTTCAGAGGACCAATGGCTGAGCAGCTTTCAGTGGACCAATGGCTGAGCAGCTTTCAGTGGACCAATGGCTGAGCAGCTTTTTTTTTTTTTTTTTTGTATTCTATTAGTGTTCAAAATCTCACATACACATATTTCAATTTTTCAGATTCTTTGTACATAGAGAAGTACAGGGCAAAAAAAGAGAAAAAAAACATGCAAAAAGAGAAAAAAATACCATGGTAATAAAACTAATAATAATAATAATAATAAATAAAGCAGGGAGAAATCATTTTCCATAGAGTAAAGAAATACAGTCAGGCCATTTATCTGTGACATAGTTGCACCACTTTTGCCAGTGTTTAAGAAATGTTTCTGTTCTTTGATTGACATGAGCTGTGATCTGCTCCATTCTGTAGATATCTGTTACCATGTCTCTCCAAGATGTAATTGTAGGACACTCTGGTTGTAACCATTTTCTAGTAACAGACTTTTTGCTGGCCACCAGCAATGCATTAATCAAGAGTCTGTCCCCTTTCGGCCAACTCTGTGGTAAATTTCCAAGGTACAGAATCTTAAAGTCCAAAGGATGTCCTCATGAAAGATGTCCTGTAAAGCAGCGATTCCCAAAGTGTGGGCGTGGGCCCACCAGTGGAAGTACTGCAGGTGGGCACGCGAGAGGTCATCTACTATAAATAAATAAAATGTTTTAATTTAAAATTTTGAAAAATTTGAAATGAATATAAACATATTTATGATTTAAATTATGTGTTATTCTTTTATCAGACCTATTTTTGATCCGTGACGTGTCTTGTATCTCATCAATAGCGGGAAATCTCTGGAGCATGAAGGGAGAGGCGGAAGTCACTTGTCAGACCGTCCGTGTTATTATTGTTGTGTTGGTCGCCCTGTGATGACACGCGCTGGGAGCCGCTGGTCTCCGAAACAACACGACGGTTAACGTCACCGCAGGACGCCTCGGACCGACGCCGCCCTCAGCACCAGCACCTCGCGCTGACCCGGTGTTTCACCCCGACTGGTTTAAAACCTACTGGTTTCCCTGCGCGCGTGTTATGTACTATTCACGTCTGCAGCGGGGCTCTGTCTCGCTCACCAGACCCGTCACACATTCACAAACATATTGCTGGAGGTCTTCAAGCCACAGTTCATCTCCATTTCGGCGATTACGATTGTATGAGTGAGCAGAGCATCACAGCCACTATGAAGAAACACATTTTAGAAAAAATAAAAATGAAAAGATCGCCACACCTGGTTTCGATCCCTTTCACGCAAAATGAGACCGCACTCGAGACGCACAATCTGTGCGCTGCGCCACTAGATATTACTCTCTTTTCAAGCAATTTATGTATTGATCCATTAGGTCACATTTCTTATGTTTTCATGGGAAAAGTTTGGTTGAAGGGATTTGAAACAACTGGTTACCTTTAGCGGATATTTACACTTTGAAACATGTTCACCGATGCTGGTTTGCAACGCTTTGCGCACACAATAACGACGCATCCTGACCCCCCCCCTCTCGCGCTCTCCCTCGCGAGAGAGCGCGAGGGAGAGAGAGTGAGGGAGCGCGAACGAGAGAGAGACACACAGCGACACAGAGCGAGAAAGATACGGAGCGACAGAAAGATAAAGATAAGAGAAGGAAGTATGTACAAAGATGGACAGATTTGTGACTGGTCTAAATGAACTGAGAGTAGCTATCTCCAACCAGCAATCCCTTTGACAAAATCTGTAAAAGCAAAGCAAGCCCACACCAGTCACTGATTGATATGAACAGGAATATACATAGGAATATGATCACAAAATAATATGGTCAATGTAGACCTGCACACCTTGTTCATAATTGTGTTATTTTATTGTTTGAGAAAACCTGCTGTTCAATGTGAGGAAATAGAGTCTATATTGTTTTGCACTTTGTTTGAAATTAAGTTAATTGTATTTACAAATTATTTTATACATTTTTTTTTTTTTTTTTTCTTTCAGTGTTCAGTGGACCAATGGCTGAGCAGCTTTCAGTGGACCAATGGCTGAGCAGCTTTCAATGAACCAATGGCTGAGCAGCTTTCAGTGGACCAATGGCTGAGCAGATTTCAGTGGACCAATGGCTGAGCAGGCAGCTTTCAGTGGACCAATGGCTGAGCAGCTTTCAATGAACCAATGGCTGAGCAGCTTTCAGAGGACCAATGGCTGAGCAGCTTTCAGAGGACCAATGGCTGAGCAGATTTCAGTGGACCAATGGCTGAGCAGCTTTCAGTGGACCAATGGCTGAGCAGCTTTCAGTGACCAATGGCTGAGCAGCTTTCAGTGGACCAATGGCTGAGCAGCTTTCAGTGGACCAATGGCTGAGCAGCTTTCAGTGGACCAATGGCTGAGCAACTCAGAGGACCAATGGCTGAGCAGCTTTCAGTGGACCAATGGCTGAGCAGCCTTTCCAGGGACCAATGGCTGAGCAGCTTTCAATGAACCAATGGCTGAGCAGCTTTCAGAGGACCAATGGCTGAGCAGCTTTCAGTGGACCAATGGCTGAGCAGCTTTCAATGGACAATGGCTGAGCAGCTTTCAGGAGGACCAATGGCTGAGCAGCTTTCCAGTGGACCAATGGCTGAGCAGCTTTCCAGTGACCAATGGCTGACCAATGGCTTTGGAGCAGCTTTTTTTGTATTCTATTAGTGTTCAAAATCTCACATACACATATTTCAATTTTCCAGATTCTTTGTACATAGAAGTACAGGCCAAAAAAAAAAAAAAACATATGCAAAAGAAAAAATACCATAGTAATAAAACTAATAATAATAATAATAATAAATAAAGCAGGGAAAATCATTTTCCATAGAGTAAAAGAAATACAGTCAGGGCCATTTATCTGTGACATAGTTGCACCACTTTTGCCAGTGTTTAGAAATGTTTCTGTTCTTTGATTGACATGAGCTGTGATCTGCTCCATTCTGTAGATATCTGTTACCATGTCTCTCCAAGATGTAATTGTAGGACACTCTGGTTGTAACCATTTTCTAGTAACAGACTTTTGCTATTACCAGCAATGCATTAATCAGAGTCTGTCCCCTTTGGCCAACTCTGTAGTAAATTTCCAAGGTACAGAATCTTAAAGTCCAAAGGATATCCTCATGAAAGATGTCCTGTAAGCAGCGATTCCCCAAAAGTGGGCGTGGCCCACCAGTGGAATACTGCAGGTGGGGCAGAGGTCATTTAATAAATAAATAAAATGTTTTAATTTTAAAATTTTGAAAAATTTGAAATGAATATAAACATATTTATGATTTAAATTATGTGTTATTCTTTTATCAGACCTATTTTTGATCCGTGACGTGTCTTGTATCTCATCAATAGCAGGGAAATCTCTGGAGCATGAAGGAGGCGGAAATCACTTGTCAGAACCGTCCGTGTTATTATTATGTGTGTTGGTCGCCCTGTGATGACCGCGCTGGGGAACCGCTGGTCTCGAAACAACGACGGTTAACGTCACCGCAGGACGCCTCGGACCGACGCCGCCCTCAGCACCAGCACCTCGCGCTGACCGGTGTTTCACCCCGACTGGTTTAAAACCTACTGGTTTCCCCTGCGCGCGTGTTATGTACTATTCACGTCTGCAGGGGCTCTGTCTGTCATAAGCTCACCAGACCCGTCACACATTCTAAACATATTGCTGGAGGTCTTCAAGCCACAGTTCATCTCCATTTTCGGCGATTACGATTGTATGTGAGCAGACATCTGGCAACCACTATGAAGAAACATTTTAGAGAAAAATAAAAATGAAAAAGATCGCCACACCTGGTTTCGATCCCTTTCACGCAAAATGAGACCTTTCGAGACTCAGACGCACAATCTGTGCGCTGCGCCCTGATATTACTCTCTTTTCAAGCAATTTATGTATTGATCCATTAGGTCACATTTCTTATGTTTTCATGGGGAAAAGTTTGGTTGAAGGATTTGAAACAACTGGTTACCTTTGGCGGATATTTACACTTTGAAACATGTTCACCGATGCTGGTTTGCAACGCTTTTTGCACACACCTGGCATAACGACGCATTCTGACCCCCCCCTCGCTCTCCCTCGCGAGAGAGCGCGAGGGAGAAAGAAAAGAGATGAGGGAGCGCAACGAGAGAGAGAGACACACAGCGACACAGAGCTGAGAAGAAAAGATACGGAGCGACAGAGAAAGATAAAGATAAGAGAAGGGAAGTATGTACAAGATGGACAGATTTTTGACTGGTCTAAATGAACTGAAGTAGCTCTCTCAACCACAATCCCCGACAAAATCTGTAAAAAAACAAGCCCACACCAGTCACTGATTGATATGAACAGGAATATACATAGGAATATGATCACAAATAATATAGTCAATGTAGACCTGCACACCTTGTTCATAATTGTCTTATTTTATTGTTTGAAAACCTGCTGTTCAATGTGAGAAATGTCTGAACAGTATATATTGTTTTTGCACTTTGTTTGAAATTGTTTAAATTGTATTTACAAAATTATTTTATACATTTTTTTTTTTTTTTTTTCTTTCAGTGTTCAGTGGACCAATGGCTGAGCACTTTCAGAGGACCAATGGCTGAGCAGCTTTCAGTGGACCAATGGCTGAAGCAGCTTTCAGTGGACCAATGGCTGAGCAGCAATTTCAGTGGACCAATGGCTGAGCAACTTTCAGTGGACCAATGGCTGAGCAGCTTTCAATGAACCAATGGCTGAGCAGCTTTCAGAGGACCAATGGCTGAGCTTTCCAGCTTTCAGAGGGACCAATGGCTGAGCAGATTTCAGTGGACCAATGGCTGAGCAGCTTTCAGTGGACCAATGGCTGAGCAGCTTTCCAATGAACCAATGGCTGAGCAGCTTTCAGAGGACCAATGGCTGAGCAGCTTTCAGAGGACCAATGGCTGAGCAGCTTTCAGTGGACCAATGGCTGAGCAGCTTTGTTGGAACCAGTGGACCAATGGAGCAGCTTTCAGCTTTCAGAGGACCAATGGCTGAGCAGCTTTCAGTGGACCAATGGCTGGAGCAGCTTTCCAGGACCATGTGAGCTTTCCAGTGAACAATGGCTGAGAGCAGCTTTCCAGGGACCAATGGCTGAGGCAGCTTTGAAGTGGACCAATGGTGAGCAACTGTGGATAATGGCTGAGCAGCTTTCAGGACCAATGGCTGAGGCAGCTTTCAGTGAACCAATGGCTGAGCTGGGCGGACCAGCCCAGGCTGGGCAGATTCAGGCCGGACAGCCAGCTGAGCAGCTTTCCAGAGGACCAATGGCTGAACAGCTTTCAAAGAGGACAATGGCTGAGGCAGATTTCCAGTGGACCAATGGCTGAGCAGCTTTCAGTGGACCAATGGCTGAGCAGCTTTCAATGAACCAATGGCTGAGCAGCTTTCAGAGGGACCAATGGCTGAGCAGCTTTCAGAGGACCAATGGCTGAGAGCAGCTTTCAGTGGACCAATAGCTGGGCAGCTTTCAGTGGATAATGGCTGACGCTTTCCAGGAGGCAACTTTCAGTGGACCGTGGCTGAGCAAACTCAGTGGACCAATGGCTGAGCAGCTTTCAGTGGACCAATGGCTGAGCAGCCAATAGACAATGGCTGAGCAACTTTCCATGAACCAATGGCTGAGCAGCTTTCAGGACAGCCTTCAATGACAATGGCTGAGCAGCTTTCAGTGGACCAATGGCTGAGCAGCTTTCAGTGGACCAATGGCTGAGCAGCTTTCAGAGGACCAATGGCTGAGCAGCTTTCCAGTGGACCAATGGCTGAGCAAGCTTTCTCAGTGGACCATGTTGCGACACAGTGGATATAGCTGAGCAGCTTTTTTTTTTTTTATTTTTTGTATTCTATTAGTGTTCAAAATCTCACATACACATATTTCAATTTTTCAGATTCTTTGTACATAGAAGTACAGGCCAAAAAAAAAAAAAACATATGCAAAAAAAAAAAAATACCATAGTAATAAAACTAATAATAATAATAATAATAAATAAAGCAGGGAGAAATCATTTTTCCATAGAGTAAAGAAATACAGTCAGGCCATTTATCTGTGACATAGTTGCACCACTTTTGCCAGTGTTTAGAAATGTTTCTGTTCTTTGATTGACATGAGCTGTGATCTGCTCCATTCTGTAGATATCTGTTACCATGTCTCTCCAAGATGTAATTGAGGACACTCTGGTTGTAACCATTTTTCTAGTAACAGACTTTTTGCTGGCCACTGTAATGCATTAATCAAGAGTCTGTCCCTTTCGGCCAACTCTGTGGTAAATTTCAAGTACAGAATCTTAAAGTCAAAGGGATGTCCCCTCGCGAAAGATGTCCTGTAAACAGCGATTCCCCAAAGTGTAGGCGTGGCCACCAGTGGAAACCACTACTACAGGTGGGCGAGAGGTCATTTACAATAAATAAATAAAATGTTTTAATTTAAAATTTTGAAAAATTTGAAATGAATATAAACATATTTATGATTTAAATTATGTGTTATTCTTTTATCAGACCCTATTGATCCGTGGCGTGTCTTGTATCTCATCAATACCGGGAAATCTCTGGAGCATCAAGCGAGAGCCGGAAGGCACTTGTCAGTCCGTCCGTGTTATTATTGTTGTGTTGATCGCCCTGTGATGACACGCTGAAACCGCTGGTCTCGAAACAACACGACAGTTAACGTCCACCAGGACGCCTCGGACCGACGCCGCCCTCAGCACCAGCACCTCGCGCTGAGGCGGTGTTTCAGCCGGACTGGTTAAAAACCTACTGGTTTCGCTGCGGGCGCGTTATGTACTATTCACGTCTGCAGCGGGGCTCTGTCTCGCTCACAGACCCGTCACATTCACAAACATATTGCTGAAGTCTTCAAGCCACAGTTCATCTCCATTTGGCGATTACGATTGTATGAGTGAGCAGCATCACAACCACTATGAAGAAACACATTTTAGAAAAAAAAAAAATGAAAAGATCGCCACACCTGGTTTCGATCCCTTTCACGCAAATGAGACCGCGCCTCAGGACTCGAGACTGTGCACAATCTGTGCGCTGCGCCACTGGATATTACTCTCTTTTCAAGCAATTTATGTATTGATCCATTAGGTCACATTTCTTATGTTTTCATGGGAAAAAGTTTGGTTGAAGGATTTAAACAACTAGTTACCTTTAAGCGGATATTTACACTTTGAAACATGTTCACCGATGCTGGTTTGCAGCGCTTTTGCCACACAATAACAGCAGCATTCTGACCCCCACCGCGCTCTCCCTGCGAGAAGCGAGGAGAGAGTGAGGGAGGCCTTGAGAGCGAGAGAGAGAGAGACACAGCGACACAGAGGCGAAAGATGCAGATGAAGCAGAAAGATAAAAGATAAAGAAGGAAGTATGTACAAAGATGGACAGATTTATGACTGGTCTAAATTAACTGAGTAGCTATCTCCAACCAGCAATCCCGCTTTGACAAAATCTGTATAAAAGCAGCCCCACACCAGTCACTGATTGATATGAACAGGAATATACATAGGAATATGATCCTGAATAAGCAGTCAATATGAGACCTGCACACCTTGTTCATAATTGTCTTATTTTATTGTTTGAAAACCTGCTGTTCAATGTGAAATACAGTATATATTGTTTTGCACTTTCTTTAATTAGTTAATTAATATTTACAAATTATTTTATACTATTTTTTTTTTTTTCTTTCTAGGGTGTTCAGTGGACCAATGGCTGAGCAACTTTCAGAGGACCAATGGTAGGCAGCTTTCAGTGGACCAATGGCTACAGGGAGCAGCTTTCAGTGGACCAATGGCTGAGCAAGTTGGTGGTCCAATGGCTGGGCAGCTGTGAACCAATGGCTGAGCAGCTTTCCAGAGGACCAATGGCTGAGCAGCTTCAGAAGGGGATAATAAGCTGAAGCAGATTCCAGTGGACCAATGGCTGAGAACAGCTTTCAGTGGACCAATGGCTGAGCAGCTTCAATGAAACCAATGGCTGAGCAACTTAGGATAGTAGGCAACTTTCAGAGGACCAATGGCTGAGCAGCTTTCCAGTGGACCAATGGCTGAGCAGCTCAGTGGACCAATGGCTGAGCAGCTTTCAGAGATAATGGCTGAGCAGCTTTGGTGGTAATGGCTGAGCAGCTTTCCAGTGGACCAATGGCTGAGCAGCTTCCAGTGGACCAATGGCTGAGCAGCTTTCAATAGACAATGGCTGAGCAGCTTTCAGGGATAATGGCTGAGCTTTCAGAGACCAATGGCTGGGCAGCTTTGGGGGCCCAAAGGCTGGAGCTTTTTTTTGGGGGGGCCAATGGTAAAACTTTCCCTTTAAATCTGAAATTTCAGGGCCAAAAAGGGAGAAAAAAAATTTCAGAAAAAATGGTAAAACCATAAATTGAGAGCTTCCCTGGAAAAATCAGCAGCTTTTTTTTTTGATTTTAGTGTTAAAATCTCCATAAAATTTCTTTTCCAAATTTTTGTACAAAGTCCCAAAAAGAAAAAAAAAACAAAAAAAAAAAAATCCTTTTGGAAAAACTTAATAATAAAATTAAATAAAGGGAAATCCTTTTAAGATAAAAAGAAATACGTCACCATTTTATCTGGCATGGGTTTCCCCCTTTTATTTTAAAAAAGTTTTGTTTTTGATTGAATGAATTACTTATTTTAAAAATTGTTAAATTTTTCCAAAATTAAATTTGGGCCTCTGGTTTTTAACCATTTTCTAGTAACAGACTTTTTGCTGCCGTGATTAATGGGGTTGTCCCCCTAATCTGGGAGTTTTTCAAAACAGAACTTAAGTCCCCGGAGCCTGAAAAGTGTAAAACAGGACCCGGTGGGCCCCTGGCCCCCCTGGAAAAACTCAGGGTGGGCGCAGGGTCATTGTTTAAATTTTAAATTTAAAAATTTTGAAAAAAAGAAATAAAATTAAATTTATTAATTTTAAATTAGGTTTCTTTTTGAAAACCTTTTTGATCGGCGTTCTTTTATCTCACAATAGCGAAAACCCCGGAGCATAAGGGGGCAATTTGTGACCTGGTTAATTTTTGTGTTTCCCCGGATTTGCTGTTTGAAACAACACGACGTTAAAGACCAGGAAATGGGCCAGGTCAAAGACCTGCACCCTGTTTAGCTTTATTTTGGGTTTTCCGCTGTTATGTACTATTAGTTGCCGGGGTTTTGTAAGATACAATTAAAACATTTTTTTTTTCCCTTTTCCTTTAGGTCATTTTATGGTGAGCAAACTCAAGCCATTGAAAAAACACTTTTAGAAAAATAAAAATGAAAAATCCCACCTTTTCGATCCCCTTTGCAAAAAGCCCCTCAGGCCTTGCCGGACCTGATATTATTTTTTAAGCAAATTATTTCCATTGGGTACATTTTTTAGTTTTCTGGAAAAAAAGGGGAAAAGGAAAAAATGGGCCGGAAAATTTGGAAAAGAATGCGGTTTTAAAATTTTGCTTTTTAATAAAAGACTTCTCCCCCCCTCGGCTTTGCAAAACCCGGGGGAAAAAAAAAAGAAAAGCCGAAAAAGGAAAGAAAACCGGGGTTGGGCCCAAAAAATGGGGAGGAGCAAAAAAAAAGTTTTAAATTTAAAAGGGAAAATTGAAAAAAAAACAATTTTTGGATTTTTAAAAAAAGGTTATTTTTTCAAAAATCCCCTTTTTTCAAAATCTGGAAAACAAAAAGCCCCGTCCTGAGGCCCGGTTAACATGGGGAAATTTCCCAAAAAAATTAAGCCCCCAGGGTTTGGGCCCGACACTTTAATTTAAATGTTTAGGTTTAAAACCTCTGGGTTTTTTGGGGAAAACAATTATTGGTGGGGCCTTTTTTGAAAAAGAAATTAAAAAATTTTAAACTTTTTTTTTTTCCCTTCATTTAGTGGACCAAGGCTGAGAACTTTTAGTAAATGGTGGGCCCCGTTTCAACCAATGGCGACAGTTTTCCGTGGAAAAAGGTACCTTTCAGTGGACCAATTGGTACATTTCAATGAAAAATGGGTGAGATTTAAAACCCAATGGCTAGCGGTTTCAGAACCAATGGTGGCGCCCGGGAACCCAAAGGGAGAGCTTTCCATGCCTTGGAGAGCCAGAGGAAAGGGAGCGCCAGGGACCCAAGCGACACCCAGGGAAATAGGAGCACAGGGACAATGGGGAGTTTCAAATGGGCAATGGTGACGTTTAAACCCAACTGAGAGGCAGTTTTCCCCAAAAAAATGCTTTTTTCAAAATTTCCCAAAAAAACCCCAACAGAAAACTTTAAAAAAAAATTTTACAAAAATTTTATGGAAAAAAAATACACCTTTTTCCAAAAGCCCAATGTTTTGAAACTTTCGAGGGAAAAACAGTTTAGTTTTACCTGTTTTAAATTAATTAATTTTTTTACAAATTTTTTTACAACTTTTTTGTGGACCCAATGTGAGCGCTTTCAAACCTGGTAATTTCCAGGAAATCTAGCAGTTTCAGGGGAAATCTGAAAACAGATTTCAGTGTGGCTGGCAACCAGTGGGAAATGGTGAGCAGCCAAAAAATTAAAATTTTTAAAAATTAATTTAAGGAAAAATTACAATTTATGAAATTGGACTTATGGGCCAATGGCTGAGGCCAAAACCAATCTGAGCATTTAAGGGAAAAGGGGAGCACTTTCAGGGCCAATGGTGAGCGCTTTCAGTTAACCAATGGCTACAGCTTTTGAAACCTGGCGGCCCCAGGGACCAACTGGGGCTTGACCAATGGGCCCCTTTTTGGAAAAATTGAAAATTTTAACAATGGTGACCTTTTAATAAAATGGGACACTTTTAGGGACAATCTGGCCTTTGGGACCAATCTTTAAGGAATTTAATTTACCAATGGTACACTAGGGTATGGGAGATTTTTTTTGAAAACTAAGGGGGTTTCAAAATTCACCCCTATTTAATTTTCCCCAAACCCCTTTGTCCCCCCCCTTTGGGAAAGGGAAGGAAAAAAGGGGGGAAAAAAACAAGGCCAAAAGGGGGAAAAAACCAAGGGAATAAAATAAAAAAAAATTAAAAATCAATTTTTTCCATTTTGGGGAAAGAAATCCCAAAAAGGAAAAAAAGCAAAAAAACCACCCAAAAGGGAAGAAATTTTGTAAAAAAAAACAGGGATTTTTTGTTTTTATTGACCTTTTCCAAGTGTTTAAAAATTGTTTTGGGCACTTTTTAGTTTGTTTAAAATTTAAATTTTTTAAAAAATTTTTCCCCCAATGCTACCCAAAAAGGCTGCCCCTTTTCCCCCAATCTGCGTTTTTTGCAAAATCTAAATCCCAAAATTTCAAAAATTTTAAAAACTTTTCCCAAAAAAGGGGGGAAAAGGGGAAAACCCTGGGGAGGGGTCATTTAAATAAAAAAATAAAAAATTTTTTAATTTTAAAAGAAAAAATTTGAAAAGAATAAAAAATTAGATTTAAATTATGTGTTTTCTTTTAGACCCTTTTTTTTTTCCTGAGCTTGATCTCTCAAAACGGAAACTGGGCATGAAGGGGGGGGGGAATCCGGGGAACCTCCTGTTTTTTGTTTTTGGGGGGCCCGTGATACAGGCTGGGGGGGTTTGGGCCGGGGAAACAAACAAATTTTTAAGTCAGGGACCCCCAGGCCCCCAACCCGCATCCGTGAGGGTTTCCCGTGGCACTCTGGCCCCGCGGGTTATTACTAAGTTTTTTTTTTAAAGAAATTAAAACATATTTGGGGGGTTTAAAAGTTATCTTTTCGGCATTTTTTAGGGGACGGCATCCACCCCTAGGGAAAAACCTTTTGAAAAAAAAAAAGAAAAAAATCGCCCCCTGGTTTTGTCCCTTTCCGTAAAAAAGACCGCACCGAACCTCCCGGGGGGTTTTGAAACTTCTTTTCAAACAATTTTTTTTTTCCATTGGGTCCCTTTTTTTGTTTTATGGGAAAAATTTGGGTTTAAGGGGGCCTTTGGTTACCAGGGGAATTTCACAAACATTTCTGGGGTTTAACCTTTTTCCCAAATTTCGACGATTTTGGTCGGCCCCCCAAAGAAGCCAAGAAAAAATAAAAATGGAAAAGAGGAAACCGCGACACAGGGGCGAGAAAATCGGGGCGACAGAAAATAAAAATAAGAAAGGAATATGTCAAAATGGAAAATTTCAACTGGTCTAAAATTTAACTGAGAGTAGCTTTCCAACCCCAATCCTTTGACTCTTCCCAAAGCAAGAAAAGTAGATTGAAGAAAGGAAAACAAGGAAATGACACAAAATAAAAAGTAAGGACCTGCTTTTTGTTCATAATTTTCTTTTTTTTTGTTTGAAAAACCTCTGTTAATGGAGGAAATACAAATTATATATTGTTTTGCCTTTTTTTAAATTGTTTTTTTATTTAAAATTTTTTATAAATTTTTTTTTTTTTTTTTTTTTTTCCTTTATACCCTTTTTTTTTCCCGTTTCAGGGACCAATGGCGAGCAACTTTGGGACCAATCTACCCGTCTGGACCAATGGGGTACAGGCCCAAAGGGACCCAAAGGGGGAACCATGGACCAATCACACTTTAATAACAAGGGGAAAGCCGAGGAAATGGCGGCATTTCGGGACATGTCAACCCCGTGAAATGGCTGAGCAGCTTTTTGGCCAATGGCTGACACTTTCAAGAAAGGTACACTTTGGGACCAATCTACAACTTTTTGGGACCAATGCCAAAGCTTTCCAGTGGACAAGGCGGGCAAATCCCAACCAAAGGCTGAAGTTTGAAGGACCAATCTAGAGCTTTCAAGGGGGCCAGGTGGCCTGGGGCTTTAATAAAAATGGAATTTAAGGGAAATGGTGAAAAACTTTAGAAAATGGCTACAACTTTTTGACCTGGCTTGACACTTTCGGGGACCAATGGGAGCAAACTTTCAGGGCCAATGGGTAAGCTTTCGGGAAAGGCTGAGCAGTTTCTTTTGGAAAAACACACTTAACCCCCCAGGGCGTTTGAAAGACGGCCCAAAGAAAAGGGTAGGGCAAAAGGGGGAAAAAAACCATGGTTTCTTTTTTAATAATTAAAATTCCCCCCTCTTTTTGCAAGAGTAAAAAAAAACAATCAAAAAAAATCCCTTATCTTTTAAAAATTAAATTTGGGGCATTTTAGAAAAAAAAAAAGTTTTCGTTTCTTTTATTTTACGCCAAATGGACCCACTTAGAACGTTCCCTGCCCAAGTTTTTAATTTAGGCCTCCTTTGTCCATTTTTAGTCCAACTTTTTCGGCCGAATGCATTAATAAACTTTCCCTTTTCGGAAGTTAATTTTTAAAATACAGAATCTTAAATCAAAAGGGTTCCTGAAAGAGCCGAAAAGAAAAGGACCCCAAAGGGGGCCGCCCGGGAAATACCCCAGGTGGGGGGCTCATTCTTTAAATAAATAAAATGTTTTAAAAATTTTGAAAAATTTGAAAGAATAAACATATTTATATTTAAATTATGGTTTTTTTTTAAAAATATTTTATCCGGACTGCCCCCTTTTCATAATGCAAATTTGGAACGCCCAAGGAGGCGAAGTCCTTGTCCGTTTTTCCTTTTTTTTTTTTTTTTTGGTCGCCCTGGTGACAGCCGGGGAACCCTGGGTTGAACAAGCTTAAGTACCGCGGAGCCTCGGACCGCCCCCTCAACCAGCACCCCGCGGGCCTGTTTACCCCCCCCGGTTTTAAAACCTGGTTTCCCTGGGCTGTTATGCTTTTCAGCTGCAGCGGGGCTCTCTCGCTAAGACCGTACACTTCACAAACATTTGTTTTGGGGGCTTCAGCCAAGTTACCCACGGCATTACGTTTAAAAAGGTGAGCAGGAACCCAAACTATGAAAAAACCCTTTAGAAAAATAAAATGAAAAGTGCCACATGGTTTTACCCTTTCAAAAATGGAGCACTCGGACGCACAATCGTGGGCCACTAAGTTTTTTTTTTTTGAAATTTATTTTTAAACCATTAGTCACATTTCTTTTTTCATGGAAAACTTTGGTTGAAGGAGGAAACAACTGGACTTTAGGGATATTACACTTTGAAACATGTTCACATGCTGGTTGCAACGCTTTGCACAAAAGACGCATTTGACCCCCTCGGCTTTCGAAGCCAGGGAGAGAGAGAGGAGGGCGCAACAGAGAGACACAACCACACGAGGAGAAAAGATACAGGACGACAGAGAAAGATAAGATAGGAAGGTGTACAAAGATGGACAGATTTGTGACTGGTCCTAAAAACTGAGAGTAAGCTATCTCCAACCAGCAATCCGTTTTGACAAATCTTAAAGCAAAAACAAGCCCCACCAGTCACTGATTGTATGAACAGGAATATAAAGGAATATGATCACATAATAGGTCTGCAACCTTGTTCATAATTGTCTTATTTATTGTTTGAAAAACCTGCTGTTCAATGTGAGAAAACAGTATATATTGTTTACTTTGTTTAAATTGTTATTTTATTACAAATTATTTTATCATTTTTTTTTTTTTTCTTTTCAGTGTTCAGTGGACCAATGGCTGGAGCACTTTCAGAGGACCAATGGCTGGGCAGCTTTATGGACAATGGCGAGCAGCTTTCCCGTACACAATGGTTGACAGATTCGTGACATGGGTGAGCAGCTTGCGTGGAAAAATGGTGAGCACAAATAACCAATGGCTGAGCAGCTTAGAACCAATCTGAGCAGCTTAGAGGACCAATGCTGGTTAAATTTCCAGGAAAAGGCTTGAGCAGCTTTCATCTCCAAACTGGCAGCTTAATGAAATGGTGAGCAGCTCAAGGACCAATGATGAACAGCTTTTAGAGGAAATGGTGAAACCCAGTGGCCAATGGTGGCAGCTTTCAGGGGCCCAAAGGGAGCACTCAGAGACAATGGCTGAGCAGCTTTCAGGGCAATGGGTGGGCTTCCAGTGGCCAATGGCTGGAGCTTTCATGGAAATGCTGAAGGGTTAATGAAAAAGGACAACTTAAGGAAATTCTGAAAAAGTTTCAGAGCCTGGTTTAGCAGCTTTCATTTAACCATGGCTTTACCCCGCTTTCCGAGGACCAGGGCGGAGCAGCTTTCAGGACCAATGGCTGAAGCACCAGTGACCAATGGCTGAGCAGCTTCGGAGGCAAAGCTGGAGAGGCTTCAGTGGACGCATGGCTGTTAAGCTTTCCGAGTGGAACCAATGGCTGAGCAGCTTTTTTTTTCATTCTATAGTTCAAATTCACAGCCCAATTTCAATTTTTCAGGAATTCTTTTAATACAGAAGTACAGGCCAAAAAAAACATATTAAAAGAAAAAATACCATGGTAAAAAACTTTAAATTTAAAAAGCAGGGAAAACTTTTCCATGAGAGAAATACAGTCAAGCCATTTATTTGACTTTGACCAAATTTTTGCATTTTAAAATTTTTGTTAAAAGACTTTTGTTTTGAATTTTCTACTTGTTCCTCCAAGATGAATTTGTAGGACAATCTGGTTTAACTTTTTTTCAGCTTTTGCCAACAATACATTAATAACTTTCCCTTTTGGCACTCTTGTGTAAATTTAAGGTACAGGAACAAAGAAAAAATGCCAGAAGAGTCCTGTAAGCAGATTAAAAGGGTTAAGTGGAATATGCAGGGGAGATCATTTTAAATAAATAAAATGGTTTAAATTTAAAATTTTGAAAAATTTGAAATGTAAAACATCATGTTTGATTAAATAATATTCTTATCGACCATTTGTCGTGAATGCTTTTAAATCCATTTTAGCAGGGAAAACCTAGCCATTATAAGGAGGCAGTCCTTTTCGCCGTCAAATGTTAATTTTTGTTTTTTTTGTCCCCGGATGACCGCGCTGAAACGCTGTCCGGAACACACGACAGTTAAGTCACCCGGGACACCGGACGGGCCAACCCCAGCAATCAGCAATTAAGGCTGACCCGGTGTTTCCAGACTGGTTTAAAACCTACTGGTTTCCCCTGCGCGCGTGTTATGTAACTATTCACTTCAGGGCTCCCGGGCTCGCTCACCAGGGCCGTCACTTCAACATGGTTGGGCTTCAATGACCCAAGCTTCTCAACAAGGCGATTAAAGAAGAAATGGTGAGCAGAGTATCACAGGGCCACTATGAAAATACATTTTTTGAAAAATAAAAAATGAAAAGATTTCCATTACACCTGGTTTCCAGTCCCTTTTTCACGCAAATGAGACCGCACTCAAGACGCCCAAACTGGCGCTGCGCCACTAGATATTACTTTTTCGCCCAATTTTTGTATTGATCCATTAGGTCACATTTTTATGTTTTCATGGGGAAAAATTTGTGAAGGGATTTGAAACAACTGGTTTCCTTTTAGCGGATATTTACACTTTGAAACATGTTTCACCGATGTGGTTTGCAACGCTTTTCCAAATAAGACGATTCTGCCCCCTTCGGCGTTCCCTCGCGAGAGAGCGCGAGGGAAGAGAGATGAGGGAGCGCGAGAGAGAGACCACAGCGACAACAGAGCGAAGAAAGATCGGAGCGCAGAGAAAGAAAGATAAGAGAAAGAAGTAACCCAAAAATGGACAGATTTGTGACTGGTCCCAAATGAACTGAAAAAGAGCTATTCCAACCAGCAATCCGGGTGGCAAAAACTGAAAGCAAGCAAGCCCAAAAGTCACTGATTGATATGAACAGAATATACATAGGAATATGATCAAAATAATATGGTCAATTAGACCTGCACAACTTTTCAATAATTTTTTATTTTATTTTTGAGAAAACCTGTGTTCAATTTAGGAAATACAGTTATATTGTTCAAAATTTGTTTGAAATTAAGTTAATTGTATTTACAATTATTTTATACATTTTTTTTTTTTTTTTTTTTCTTTCAGTGTTCAGTGGACCAATGGCTGGGGCAGCTTTCAGAGGACCAATGGCTGGGGCAAAACCAAGGACCATGGCTGAGCAGCCAGGACCAATGGGTGAGCAGTTTCAGTGGACCAATGCTGAGCAGCTTCAGTGGACCAATGGCTGAGCAGCTTTATGACCAAGCTGAGCAGCTTAGAGGACCAATGGCTGAGCAGCTTTCAGAGGCAATGGCTGAGCAGTTTCAGTGGGACCAATGGCTGAAAAGCTTTTCAGGAAATGGTGAGCAACTTTGAACCAATGGCTGAGCAGCTTCAGAGGACAATGGCTGAGCAGCCAGAGGACCAATGGCTGGGGCAGCTTTCAGTGGACCAATGGCTGAGCAGCCAGAGGACCCAATGGCTGAGCAGCTAGGGACCAATTGAGCAGCTTAAAAAAGACCAATGGCTGGCAGCTTTAGTGGACCAATGGCTGAGCAGCTTTCCAGAAACCCAAAGGCTGAGCAACAGAGGGAAAAGGCTGAGCAAGCAGGAACCAAAAATTTCAATAGACAATGGCTGAGAGTCAGGAGACAATGGGGGAGACGAGCTATTAAAATGACAATGGCTGAGAACACTAGAGGACAATGCAGCCCGCTTTTGTGACCAATCTGAGCAGCCCTGTAAAGTTTTTTTTTTTTTGATTCTATAGTGTTCAAAAATTCACATAAATAATTATACCTCAGATTCTTTCCTTTCATAAGTAAATTTTGCAGGCCAAAAAAGGAAAAAAACTTGGGAAAAGAAAGAATTTTTAGGTGAAATAATAAAATATAATAATAAATGTTGAAAATCATTTTCCAAAGTGTACAGTGGCCTTTTTTGGACTAGTGCCATTTTGCAGTTTTAAAAATGTTTTTTTTTTGATTGAATGGCTTATTTCATTTAGATATCTGTTACCTTTTCCAAGAGTAATTGTAGGACATTGTTGTAACCATTTTCTATAACAGACTTTTTGTAACCAGCCATGCATTAATCGTTGTCCCCTTTCCCGGGAAAACCTGGTAAACAGGCGAACTACGAAATCAAACGATGTCCTCCTAAAGATGTCCCTGTAAAAACCATTTTAAAAGTAGCTGGTCCACCAGTGGTACCAAATTTCAGAGGTCTTTATCAATAAACAATACAAATTTTAATTAATTTGAAATTCTGAAAGAATTAAATTATTTAAATTATCGATTTTTACAGACCCATGATCCAGAGTTTATTTAAATAAAAATTACAAAGATGAAGGTTTTATCACTTTGACCCTCCGTGTTATTATTGCGTTATCGCCCTGGAAAGAACGCCTTTAAGCCGTTTGGTCTCCTTAAACCAACACTTTTTTAAGCACCGGACGTGACCGACGCCGCCCAGCACCAGCACTCGCTGACCCGTGTTTCACCCGAAGGTTTAAAATCCACTGGTTTCCCTGCGCCCTGTTTTTAATTACGTTTCGGGGCTCACTGCTCACCAGACCTCCACATTCACAAACATATTGCTGAGGTTCAGCCACAGTCATTCCATTTCGCGATTGATTATGAGTGAGCAGAATAAAACATGAAGAAACAATTTAAAAAAATAAAAATGAAAGACCGCCACACCTGGTTTCGATCCTTTTACGCAAATGAGACCGCACTCGAGACGCACAATCTGTGCGCTGGACAGATATTACTCTTTTCAGCAAATTTATTGATCCATTAGTCCATTTTATCTTTCAAGGGAAAATTTGCTGAAGGATTGAAACAACTGGTTACCTTTTAGCGGATATTTAACTTTGAAACATGTTCACCGATGCTGGTTTGCAACGCTTTTACACACAATAACAGATTTGACCCCCCTCGGCATTCCTCAGAGAGGACGCAGGGAGAGAAGTGAGGAGCGCCGAACGAGAGAGAGACACAAGCGACACAGAGCCAGAAAGATCGGAGCGACAGAGAAAGAATAAGATAAGAGAAGGAAGATGTACAAAGATGGACAGATTTGACTGGGCTAAAATGAACCTGAAGTAGCTTCTACCAGCAATCCGCTTTTGACAAAATCTTTTTAAAGCAAAGCAAGCCCACACCAAAACAGATTATATGGAATAGGAATATAAAAATATGGATCACAAAAATATATGTCAATGTAGACCTGCACACCTTGTTCATAATTGTCTTATTTTATTGTTTGAAAAAACCTGCGTTCAATGTGAGGAAATACAGTCTATATTGTTTGCACTTTGTTTGAAATTGTTAATTGTTTTCAAATTATTTTATACATTTTTTTTTTTTTTTTTTTTTCAGTGTTCCCGTGGGCCAAAGGGAACTTTCAGAACCAAAGGCTAAAAAGCGGGACCCTCTGAGGAAAACCCGTGGCCAATGGTGGCAATTTCGGGAAATGGCTGAGCGCCCGTGGGCTGGGTGGGGGTTTTTTGAAAAATCTAGTGAATTGAGGACCAGGTTTAACTTAAAGACCTGGGTGGCGTTTTAATGGCTGGCCTTTAGGGCCAATGGCTAAAAGCCCAAAACCCAAGGCTGAGAGCTTAAAAAGGGGCCCATTGGCTGGACCCGGGCTGAGACCCAAAAAAAAAAAGGCTGGAGAAGCCAGGGGCCCCAATGGCTGAGCAGCTTAGGGACCAATGGCTGGAGGCTAGAACCCCACGAAAAGGAGGAAAAGCTTTTCAGTGGGACCAATGGCTTGAAGAAAGCAGGGAAAAACCCAATGGGGGTGAGCAGCTTCAAAAGGGGGGCTCCCCAAAGGCTGAGCAGCCAAAAAAACCAAACATGACCCCGCTTTTGAAATGAAAATGGCTGGGGGAAAGGGGGAAAGCCAGGGACCAATGGTTTTAAGCTTTCATGGGGAAAAACCAATCGAGCAGCTTCGGGGACCAATGTGAAATTTAAATGGACCAATGGTTTAAAAAAGCCAGGGGACCAATGGCTGAGAGCTTCAGGGACCAATGGCTGGGAGCAGCCAGGGGACCAATGGCTGGCAGTTTAGGGAAAAACCAATGGCTGAGCAGCTTTTTTTTGTATTCTAAGTTTCAAAATTCCACCATTTCAATTTTTACAAAAGGAAAAAGGGCCAAAAAAGGGAAAAAAAAAAGCAAAAAAGAAAAAAAACCAAGTAATAAAAAAAAATTTTTAAAAAAAAAAGCGGGAAAAATTTTTTAAGATAAAAGTTTTCAGGACCAATTGGGCATAGGGAAACTAATTTTGCCAGTGTTTAAAAATGCTTTTCCCCGTTGACCAGGCTGGACGCTATTCGAAATTGTTTCCCGCCCCCGTGAAAAATTTTAGGACACTTTTTTTTTTTTTTGTATTTGCTTTTTTTAAAAAACAATATTTCAAATTTTTTTCAACTTGGGAAACAAAGAATTTTAAAAACCAAAAAGGGACCTTGAAGAGAAAAAAAAGGATTCAAAAATTTTTACGGGGGGATCATTTTTTAAATAAAAAATAAAATTTTTTAATTTAAAATTTTGAAAAAAATTAAAGAAATTTTTTTTGATTTTAAAATTTGTGATTTTTTATCAGAATTTTTTGTCCGGATTTCTTGTATCCATCAATACGAAATTTTCTGGACAGAAGGGGGGAAAAGGGGGTCTTTTCCCCCTTTAATTGTTGTTTTCGCCCAGAACCGCCGGGCCGTTCTGAAAACCCGGGTTTTTAAGACGGGCCCCCGGACCGAGGCCCCCCCGCAACATTTAAAATGAAAATTTTAAAATATTTTTGAAAAGTTATTCACGCCTTTTCCTCTGCCCGCCACAAACCCAAATTCACAAAAAGGGGGAGGGCTTTGCCCGTTATTATTTGGGTTCGTTTTTGGATGACAGGCTAAACCCTTGAAAAAAATTTTAAAAATAAAATGAAAAGATCCCACCCGGTTTTTGATCCCCTTTACCAAAAAACGCCCTAGACCATTTGGGGGGTCCCCCCCAGAATTTTTTTCAACAATTTTGATTGCCATTATCCATTTTTATGGTTTAGGGAAAATGGTTGAAGGGATTTGAAAAATGGGTCCTTTTGGTTTTTCCCCGAAAATGTTCAAGCGTTTTGCCCGCCCCTAAAATTTTCCCCCCTTTCCCCTGAGAAAGGGAAGAAAGGAGGAGGGAACGGGAAAAGGGAAAAAAAAAGACCCGGGAAACGAAAATCAGGGCCCAAAAAGGAAAAAAGAGAAGGGAAGTTTAAAGAGGGGAAAAGGGTGGAAAAACGAGGAAACACCCAACCCCCCAATCCCGGGGACAAAAAAAATTTAAAGAAGACCCAGTCGATTGAAAAGAATATACCCAAAAAATTTACAAAATAATAAAAAAGGAACCTACCTTGTTCATATGTTTATTTTATTGTTTAGAAAAACCGCCCCTTTTTAAAAATCATTTTTTTTTTTACTTTTTTTGAAAAATTAAATTTAAAAATTTTTTTACATTTTTTTTTTTTTTTTTTTTTTTTCAGTGTTCGGACCTGGCTGGGCAGCCCAGAGGGCCAAGGGGAGCACTTTGGGACCAATTGGGAAAACGCCAGGGGCCAATGGCTGAGCAATTGTGGACCAATGGAGAGCTTTTGTGGACCAATGGCTGAGCAGCCAAAAACCAACAGCAGCCAAAGGGCCAAAGGGGAGCAGCTTTTGAGGACCCAAAGGCTGAGCAGTTTGGAAATGGCTTAAACCAAGGGACCCAAACGAGCAGCTTTAAAGGAACCCAACTGAGCAAAACCCGGGAAATGGCTGAGCAGCCCAGAGGGCCAATGGCTGAGCACTTCGGAAATGGCTGAGCAGCTTATGGGACCAATGGCTGAAGCCAGAGGAAAAATTTTGGAGCCAGGGGGCCAAAGGCTGAGCAGCCCGGGACCAATGGCTGGGGGCTTTTGGAACCACGCTTTTAAAACCAAGGGTGGGGGGGACCAATGGCGACAGCTTTTGGGACCAATTTGGTAGAAGAACCAATGGTGAGCAGCTTTAAAAAACAATGGTTTGGGGCAGCTTTCAGGGGCCAATGGCTGAGACTTTCATGACCAATGGTGGCAGCTAGGGACCAATGGCTGAGCAGCCAGTGACCAATGGCTGGACCAGGGACCAATGGCTGAGCAGCTTTTTTGACCAAATTAGGGAAAAAAATTCAAAAATAAACCAATTTTTTTTGACCTTTTTTTAAAATAAAACTATTTCAAAAAAAAGGAAAAAACGGGAAAAAAGGGAAAAAATCATGTTAAAAAATTAATAAAAAACAAAAAAGGGGAAACTTTTTTTAAAGAAAAGTCAGGCCAACGGACATATTTTCAAAGAGAAAAAAACCTGTTCTTTTAAAAATATTGCCCCAAGAATCTTTCCATGTTTAAGATTTTGAGCCTCTGGTTTAACCATTTTCTTTAAAATTTTGCTGGCCCGGGGGAATGCATTAATCGACTGTCCCCTTGGCCCCTTTTGGGGAAAATTTTAGTACAAATCTTAAAATCAAAAGGTGTCCCCGCCCAAAATGTTGTAAAGCGATTTAAAATGGGGGGCCCCAGTGGGTAGAAAGGGGGGAGGGTCATTTTCAATTAAAAAAAAGTTTTAATTTAAAATTTTAAAAAATTTGAAAAAAAGAATATAAAATTTTATGATTTAAATTATTGTTATCTTTTTCGCCCATTTTTGATTGCGGCTTGACTCATCAATAGGGGAAAACCCCGGGGCATGAAGGAGAGGGGGTCACTTTAGCCGTCCGTGTTATTATTGGTTTTTTGGCCCCCGGGTGACCGCGCTGGGGAGCCCTGGTTCCGAAACAAATGACGGAACGCACCCGGGGCCTGGGCCGCCCCCCCCTCAGCACCAGCACTCCCCGACCCCGGGGTTTCACCCCCACTGGTTTAAAACCTACTGGTTCCCCGCGCGCTTTTTTATTCATTCCGTTGAGGGGGCCTTTTCCCACCAGACCCGCCACATTCCAAAAAATATTTCTGGAGGTCTTGGGCCCAGTTCATTCCCTTTGGGGTTTGTTTTTGGGGGAGGAGCATCACAGCCACTATGAAGAAACAATTTTGAAAAAAAAAAATGAAAAGATCCCACACCTGGTTTCCCTTTCCCAAAAAGACCCCTAGACGCAAAAACTGTGGGTGGGCCCCCAGATATTTTTTCCAAAATTTGGGAGATCCATTAGGTACTTTATGTTTTCAGGAAAAGTTTGGTTTAAGGGATTTGCAACCGGTTACCTTTTCGGATATTTAAATTTGAAAATTTCCCGTTGGTTTCCGCTTTTTCCCCAAAAAAACGACGATTTTTGACCCCCCTCCTTCCCGCGAGAGAGCGCGAGGGGGGAAAATGGGGAGGCAAGAGAGAAAACACAGCGACACAGAGCGGAAAAATAGGGCGACAAAAAAGATAAAGATAAAGAAGGAAATATGCAAGATGGAAGATTTTGACTGGTCAAATAACTGAGAGTAGCTATTCCCAACCAGACCCCTGACAAAATTGGCAAAGCAAACCCGTCCTGATTGATATGGAAAGGAAATACATGAAACGGTCCAAAAAAATATTAATGTAGACCGCACCTTGTTCATAATTGTCTATTTTTTTGTTTAGAAAACCGTTTCAATTTAGGGAAAAACAGTATTTTGTTTGCACTTTGTTTGAAATTGTTAATTGTATTTCTTATTTTATTTTTTTTTTTTTTTTTTTTTCAGTGTTGTGGGCCAAAAAGACATTTAGGGACCAATGGCTGGCAGCTTTTTTTTTTTTTTACATTGGTGCAAAAATTTAATACCAATTTCAAAATTTTTAGACTTTTACGAAAAGGCCGAGAAAAAAAAAAAAAAGGAAAAAAACCATGGTAAAAACTTTTAAATAATAAAAAAGCAGGGGAAAAATTTTTTTGAGAGCGTGGCCAATTTTTGGCTAGGAACTTTTTAGGAAAAATGCTGCGGAGACCCCGGCTGGCCCCCTTTTAAATCTGACCCGCTTTCCCGAAAAGTTTTTTAACCTGGTGAACCCTTTCAAGACTTTTTTCCCCGGGAAGCTTTCAAAAGGCCCCGGGCCCCTGAATTTGTAAAAACAAACCCAAGGTGCCCAAAAAGGCCAAAAAAGGATTCTTGGGGCACCGTGGGAAAAAAATTACCAGGGGGGCCCAAAAGGCATTTTTAAAAAAATGTTTTTTAATTTAAAAGGGAAATTTGGGGGAAATAATAAAACAAAAGATTTAAAAAAAATTTTTTTTTTTTTTAGCCCTTTTGACCTGCTGCGTTATTTACAATGGGAAACTTGGAGAAAGGGAAGGGGGAAACCCTTTCCCGAGCCGGTTAAGTTTTTGGGCCCCTGGTGACAGCCTGGACCACCTGAAAAAAAGTTTCAGAACCCCGGCCGAGCCGCCCTTTTAGAGGCCCAAGGCTGGCCCCTTTTTAGAGGAAAACCATGGCCCCGGCGCTTTATGGACCAAAAAGCTGGGGAGGGGGTTTTTGCCAAGGCCCCCCCCTTCCCATGGCGGAGGCTTCAAGCCACAATCTCCCTTTCGGGAAAATGGGAGCACCAGCCAATGGGAAAAAACTTTTAGAAAATTGAAAAGACCACCCCGGTTTGACCCTTTAGAAAATGGCCCCCGAGCGAAAAATGGCTGGCCCCTGAAACCCTTTTAAAAAGGGTTTTTGACCAAGGCCACAGCTGGGAAAATGGGGGTTTGAAACAAAGGTTACCTTTGGGAAAATTTTTCACTTTGAAAAAATGTTACCAGCTTTTTTTTTTTTGGAATGGTTTCCAAACCCAAAAAAAAAGGGGGGCCGGAAAAGAGAAGCCCCGCCAAAAAAAGAGGGAAAAAAAAAGAAAAAAAAAAGGAAAAAAAAATACAAATTTTTATTTTAAAAAATAATACAATAAAACCCACAAAAAAAGGAAAACAAACCCCCCTAGGAAGAAAGGGAAATACTAGGAAAATTATCCTAATATTAGTGACCCCACCCTTTCCAAAAGTTTAAAATGTTTCCCTGTTCTTGAGGGAAAAACGTTTTTGTTTTATTTGTTTTTAAAATTGTTTAATTTTTTTCAAATTATTTTTTTAAAATTTTTTTTTTTTTTTTTTTTCCCTTTAGTACAATGGGTGGACCAGGCCCAAAGTAACTTTTAGTGGCCTTTCGGCAACTTTTGTGGAAATTAAACAGAACCAAAGGGCAAGGTGCCTTTTTAAAAAGGCTGGAAAACAGCTTTTTAAAAATGGCTGGGCACCAGGGACCCAAGGTGGGCGCTGGGCAAATTTTCACTTTTTAAAAGTGGGGAATTTAAAATTGAATTTTGGGGAAAAGGTACAACTTTTAAAAATGGTACCATGGGCCAAATTGGGATCCGAACCTGGCTGGACTTTCCAAGGGGAAAACTGGGGCATTTAGGGAAAGGCGAAGCTTTTTGCCAAGCTGGCGAAGGTTTGGTGGCGCCCCCTGGACCAAGGCGAGCAGTTTCGGGAAAACCCAACACACTTTGGACCAAAGGGGTGACAGTTTCCCCACCAAGGGGACCTTCGTGGGCCTGGCACGTTTTTTTTTTTTGTTTCTTTGGGGGTTAAAATTACATCACTTTTCAACGTTTTTGTCGGGTACGGGAAAAAAAATTCAAAAAAAAAAATCCTGGAATCTTTAATTAAAAATTAAAAAAACGGGAAAAACATTTTATGGTAAGAAAACGTAGGGATTTTTTTGGAAACACCCCCTTTTGCCAGGTTT
>JAYMGU010000057.1:0-48153 GCA_036178185.1 Liparis tanakae
GTGAGCTCATGAGCGGCTATTTAATTTATAACCTAAGATAACTACAAGTAGACATCTAGTGTATGGGTCTTCTACTGAATATCTGTCATATAATGGAGTCAAAATATCAATATAAATACTGCTTAGAAGATTTTTAATAGAAAATGCATTACCCGTTTGGATCCAAGTTTTCTGACTGTTTTGTCTAAATTGATATAGCTGGCAAGCTGTCTTTGTCTTTTATTATTTCATCAATAATTTCCTGCAACAATACGATTTCATACTTTATTCAGCTCACTTTAATTTCAGTTTACAGCAATTGTATGTGTTTCATGTGCAGTATATTTCATGCATAAAAACAAGAGCAAACATTTTTTCCTATGAATGGATGATATGAAATAAATAAGATTTTTTAATAATTTGAAATACATGGGATGGCATTATTTATGCTAAATGAAGTCTATAATTAGTGCATTTATCTGAACGTATTTGTTAAGCTTATGTTGTGCCTCCAGGTGCTATTTATAGCTTGGTGTGTTTCTTTAAAGTAACATCATCCGTAATTATAATATAGTATGTATTTGAGCATGCGTTCAAATGACCTACCTAACACCCTGAAACAAAAACGAAAAAGACTCAGTTATGAGTTATGGAGGTGACACTTTAGATTAATGTAACTCACTTCAGTGCTACTCTGTTGATTTATTATTATTGCATGTTTAAATTATATCTTGCCCTGTGTTTTGTTTTTGTCTGTTCTGCAATAAGCAGCAGTATGTAAATAGGAAGGTATGTTACTTACTCGCTGATTAGTAAATCTGGACAGCCCAAGTTGACTCTTATTATTATTTTTGTGATTAAGACCCAGAGCTGTTTAAATGTCGAAATTTCCGTGAGATTAAAGGGCTCGTTGCAGAAGCCTATGCCTGATAAAAACGGGTATGATTGCTATTTAAACAGCCTCTTAATTGCCTGTGAGCAGCTGCATGACATTTTTTTTTCTCCAAAGGTGCTTTTTCCTAGAAATAAGGACAGGTCAATTTTGTATTGATGGGATAAATGCAAACCCGTCCATCCCTTGAAGGTTGCATGTGTCCTGAGCCTATGCAACCCTAACCCAGCATGCATTTGGTGAAAGTCAAGCCTCTGTCACTCATCTAACACACACTATGCCTAATGCAATTTATAGTTTAAACCCACCTAACGTGCTTGTCTTTGGATTGTTGCACCTGGAGGAAATTCAAATAGTTGTAAGTGAACAATTACAGTGTATTTGTCATGAGCTTGTAACAGCGATCCGATGCATCGGGATTAAAGAAATCAAAGAACTTGGTTATTTCAATACTGATATGAACATGCTCTCTTTGTCTCTTGAGAGTATAAATATGCACAGGCCTGCAGAAAATGAGAGTTGGATGGATGGACTGATGAGGACAATTAGCTGGACAGACAGAAGCAGCCTAACAGGCATGAGTACTGACTTGTTTGTCTGCCCTCCTTCCCATCAGACTCTGCTGGAAGGCGCTGAGCGCTGTAGGACACAAGATGCAGACGGCGTCCAGTCTCATCAGCGGCCTCGCTGGTGAAAAAGGAGAGATGGACGGAGCAGAGCAGGAGTTTGCTGCTCAAACCAAACTGCTTGTTGGTGGGTTTCAGAGCAAGTTTGAAATCGTGACTGGTATTCGAAAAACTATGGCCTCAATCTCTGCAGTTGAAGAAATTAGATATGAATTGATATCATTTCTATCGGGCGATTAAACTAATAAACAAGAAGTCACTCTTAGATCGCTAGCCTAAATGCCATTAATGCATAGTCATACTTATTCAATGCAAACATTGTTAATTTAATTCCCAATGCATTGTTTCTGCACACATGTATCTAATTACTGATTGTGCTGCAATAATCTTCAATTTTTTTATTACACATGCACATAAGCAGCATTAAAGTTGTTAACACCTTTTGTCTTTTAGGTGACATTCTATTGGCCACAGCTTTCCTGTCCTACTCCGCCCTTTTAATCAGGAGTTTCGCAATCTTCTCCTGAGCAACTGGCAAGGAGTTGGCGCAGCGTGCATCCCATTTGGCAACAACCTTAACCTGACCGAGCTGCTCGCGATGCTCCCACTGCAAGCGAGTGGAACCTACAGGTCAGTGCTTTAGTAGCGACCACCAACACAATAGAAGAATAGAATAGAAATATACTTTTATTAATCCCCAAGGAAATTGTGAAATTGATCAATCAACTGCTTCAGTGAATACTGATGCAGTTGGTGATCATTATATATATATATATAATATATATATATATATATATATATATATATATATATATATATATATATATATATATATCATTCTTTGTGTATTTTAGGATAGGTAGATATGATGTTGATGATGTATTGCATGTCCCAACTAGATAAGCAGTTGTATTTTTATTGATCCTAAAATTAAATTAAAAGTGATTGTTGTCTATACAATATAGTATATCATGTTTTTCTTCCTGCTGCATTTATCTGACTCTAATAGTTATTTAATAATTGACCTGGTGCTTTTAAGTCGAAGACTGGAAAGTGAAAATTCCTGAAACAAAACTAAAAAATTAGTTGGCATTAGGATTGAGCCAGAACCAGTAATTTGTTTTCCATGTTACAGGGGCTCCCCAATGATGACCTGTCCATTCAGAATGGCATCATCATCACCAAAAGCATCGCTTTCCCTCCTCATTGACCCTCAGACGCAGGGGAAAATCTGGATCAAGAACAAAGAGGCCAGGAACGAGTTGCAGGTTTGGGATTTTTTTTACTGTTGCTTTACAATATGTGACATGTGTTGATGACACACAAAAAAACTGCACACGGGTGTACCATTTGTATACACTATTTATGTTTTTGAATTGTTCTTTACTTTCATTATCTGATCTAACAATGCAGAATTGGCCAAATGTACTTAAACTAAACATGGATTCATTAATAACTTAACCAATGTACTTCAGTAATTAGATGTCATTACTTTTGTCCCTCTGTTTCTAAATACCATATGCATTAAATAATTCATAGTGTTTCTTACTCAATTCCTGTGCCAGATTTTTGTCAAGCAAGGTTTGGATGTTTAGTAGCCTCTAAAATCTTGGAAGATGCTGAATTTCTGCAATGTACTGTTTGCCTTCAAATCCTTTCATCCTTTCATCAGCAGACATAACACGATCAGCCAGGGTCACTGGCTCCTTTAGAGACAATCTCTGAACTGAGAGAATGCATTCTACAACCCTATTATGAGTTGTCTTGAAGACACATTTCCCCAAAGCAGAGCGTTTAAACTATTTCCAAAAGTGACTCATCAAAATAACTTTATAACTTTATATATACTGAAGTCTCTCAGTAAGGTATTAGTTGGGACATTGTTGTAGCGACACAGTAGCTCGATTCAATCAATGTTTTTTTTTTTTATCAATATATTGATAGTGGTGTCATATTCTGATTACAGATCACTTCACTGAACCATAAGTACTTCAGAACCATCTGGAGGACAGTTTGTCTTTAGGCGCCCCTTTTGATCGAGGATGTCGGGAGGAGTTGGATCCTCGCTCGACAACATTCTTGAAAAAACTTTTCAAACAGGCTCCACTTACAAGGTAATTTGGTAGGTTAGTTCTGACAGGAAGAGTTGTAGGTTTAATAGAATATATAGCATGACACACGACAGCGAAGCACTCTAAATGTGTCTTCAAGACAATAAATTGGTTTTAAATTAAAAAATTGCCTTTTATTGTCTTTTCTGTGTGGATTTAAAGATTTGAACAATGACTTCCTCAACTCAACTGAGAAGTCAGAGGAAATGCTTTTGCTTATGTAAACTTGTCTCATTCAAGTAGTTATGGACTTAAATTATTATTTATCACATCAAGAATGGATTTTTAAACATCATTGCCATCCTTCACCAACACACACACAACACACACACACATATACACACACAAAACTAAATCACACAGAATATATGAGGTTTGCCAGTGAAAGTCTGCTTGGAGGCATTTCTCTCTCATTATCGCCGCTCAGCTGATGCTGGTTATTCAACACTGACACTGCAGCTGCTTCCCTCATCGCACACATGCAATAAAACAACACACATATGTGCACTCGCACACATCAAACGTACCATGAAACTGCAGGACATGCACATACACTCACACCATATGGTGATCGCAAGTGAGCTTGTGTTAATGGAGACGACAACCAGAAGTCTCCGCTACCCATTGAGAGGCCCGATTAGCGCATCTACGCTCTATTAATATCCTGGCGTGAGGAGGAAGTGAAGGTGTCTGGCCGACAGCTCTAGGACAAACCGCCAGATGGATAATTAGAAGTTATTCTGATGTGAGTAATTTAATGCTGATCAGAGGAAACTAGATGCACATGTACATATTTACACAGACACTATATCGTCCATTGAAAATTCATCAGCAGGGCCATGGCAGGAGGCATCAGACACAGCCAGGTTCAATGGACCCTATGAGACATATAGTCGCAAAGACTCCTGGGAGGAAGTCAAGTTAATAATGTGCGATGGAAAGTCAAAGACATGTTAGTGACTGTTATGACAAATGCATGATTATATCTTACGTCATTGTCTTTATGAGGTAGCTTAGAGTGGATTTGGCTGAATCATCAGTACAATCTTTTCCATATTTTCTTATAATTATTATACATGTGACTAGATATTTTGTGATGCTGACTTTGTGCACTTTAACTTTGTGTCTTTTCTTCTCTGTTTTTTCCCTTTCTGCAGGTGAAAGTTGGTGACAAAGAGGTGGATGTGATGAAGGGCTTCAGGCTGTATGTGACCACCAAGCTGCCTAATCCAGCGTATACCCCAGAGATCAGTGCCCGCACCTCCATCATTGACTTCACTGTCACCTAGAGAGGACTAGAGGACCAGCTGCTGGGCAGAGTCATCCTCACAGAAAAACAGGTAGCGTTTTTAGCTACTGTATACAGTTTACTTAGTTGCCTAATGCAAATGACTTAAAAAGCCCTCAAGACCATTTGCAGTAAGTGCATGATTCCAACACCTCCCCCGGCATTGTACTTCGTTTTTTCTCTATCAAGCATAAGTGTTCTAACAATAGATGTTATTTTCTCTGTTAGAGTATATTAAATAAGACACAGCTCCTGTGTGTTCATATAGTAATATGAATGATTCAGAGGGCCCACTCAAGTTGTACGTTCATGGGCCTTCAAGCCAACAATTTACACACAAAATAAAAGATTAGATGAGCTTTTAAATCATTTAATTTTCAAGCCATAGTTTTGACCATATTCATCTTTACAGTGTAGCTTCAGTGTTTCCCACAGGATTCTGATAGACTTGTGTTGACTCTCTAGAGGGATCAGAAGCATCCTCCCCAGAAGAAAATGTTGAACATTTAAAATTAAATGCATCAATCTGGTGCACTTTGAGACCCCGACTGAGGGCTGGATCTATAAAGATCTTTGTGCTTTTGTACACAGTGGTGAGCTCACACACAAACACACACACACAGAGACAGGCAGACGGACAAAGCAGAAGTGATGGAGACGCTGTAGTGAAGATTACTGAAATTGACAACGTTGCTGTTACTGCTAGTGCAGTAACACTTTTGTCAGTAAAAGCTAATCATTTATTGATCAATACAACTCAACAAACATTAAACAAAGGAACCTAATTCCATCGGCTCTGTCTACAGTCTTTCACCCGTCATCGCTAGGTTTACACAAGCACAGCGGATGCTCACTCTTTCTGAAGGCATATTTTTACAAAAATGTAAAACAAAAAGCTGTCTGTCGGTCTGACTTTTGAACTTAATTTGTTCTTTTCTTAAGTGCAACACCTGCAGACAGTGAATCAGCAGAGGACATGAGCACGGAGGACAGGAGAAATTAATGATACTGACTGATGTCTGCATTCTTTATAGACTTCCTAAATCTTAGAAATTGTATTTATTGTATTGCATTTTGTATCCTGTGAGATTCCTTTTGACTTTATAAAGTGAGTTTGCCGTTTTTACAATATACATATATCACATTTTTAAAATATCAATAGATTCTAATCCTTTTATATATATATATATATATATATATATATATATATATATATATATATATATATATATATATATATATCCATGTGTGTGTTTTTTAAATGCAATTATCTATTCATAAAAAGAGGGTATTTAATTGCTTGTAATCTGCAGCCTCACCACTAGATGTCACTGAATCTCACACACTGCTCTTTTTAGTAAAATATTTTTTAGTAAAATATATTAGTAATAACAATTGGTCGGTGACTGCAGATTTCGTAGCAACAATGTCCCCACAAGCTCATCCATTCAAAAGTGAAAACATACATTTGGTTCATTAGTAACTGTGACGGTACAAATTAGACTGTGGTGAGCACGCCCAAATTTAGGTTATTAATTGGAAAGAGTGAACTATATTCAAGAATTTATATAAAAGACACAGTTTCAGAGATGTTTATTTCCCATGGCTTTACTGTGTGATAATTTGGATGTATGCAACTGGAGGCATACTGTTATTTTAATTAATGTAGGGTCAGATTGATATTAAAGCAGTGGCACATAGTTCTTCATGTTATTTTTATCCGAGACATCATTTGGCGCTTTGTCTCATATCTTTATGATATGTATTTTCTTTCTGCACTGTTCCAGTGCTCCTATTTAGCTTGATGTAATTTCTTGGACTGGCCTAGATGTTGTCTTTAAAAAGTTTAGTTTCCTCTGCTTGAGTACCGTATCTGCTTGGGCATATGTGTGTCGGATATGTACCGTAGATGACATGGTTAGAGTTGGTACAGCATTATTGTGGTAGTGGCTGTCAAGTTGGCTTCTTTCAGAATGCTGATGTTGCTCGTCCGGTCCTCGGCTGATCCTTAAACTCTTTGGCAAGGATCTTCTGTTGGTGTCGTTTCAGGGCTCTCAGATGCCTATTATAGGTGGGAAGGACAGTGGCTCTGTAGACTAGAAGTTTTGCTGAGTCTGTCATCTTCTGAGTGTAGAGGGCTCTAATGGCATGCTGTAGGTAATGGTTTAGTTCAGATTCATTGTCAGATTTGAGGAAAGAAGTCTGTCGAGCTAAGGGAGTGGTAAATGTTCTGAAGCTAAAATGACATGTAATGTAATGAAGCGTGGGGCTGTCCACTTTACTGGGCTGTTTAGATGGTTGTTTGGTTCGGACTTCTTGATGTTTTAGGCAAGTCCCAGGGCTCTGCATGCCCTGGCAAAGGCAATACAGGTGCCCTGGAGGTCTTCTGTGGAGTGTGCTGTGAGTCCATTGCCATCTGAAGTTCCACAATGGGTGTGTTATTTATTTAGCTCTTGGTCTTGAACCTATTTAGGTTGAAGAGCCTGCCAACACTCTCTGCACATGGTTTGGACAACAATGTAGCTGCTCTTTGCACATAGGATGGAGTATGGCAGCAATACAGATGGCAAACAGGGTGTCTTTGACAATTAATCCTTATTTTTCCCTGTTTTAAGGATCCACAGACACTTTTACTGAGCACTTTGTTTAATGTGGAAAGGCTGATGCATGGACAGCCACCACAGGAGCGTGACAGATCTGGTCAACATTACGACAACTTAGGGCCTTTACTGGCGTAGGCTTTATCTGCCTTCCAGCCATTGTGATGCTCCCATTAAAGCCATCATCGCCACCATCGCGGTTTTGGTTGGTGTGTCTCTTTGTCAGAACACGACTTAGCTGCCAAGGAGATCTTATCAGGACCATTGCTCTAAACGGCGTCACTCTTGGGATCTGAGGAACACAAAGATTCTCCACCAAGGCGAGGGAAAGTCCACAGAAAGGATGATCCGAGTTCTAAAGCAGGATACCGTATTTTCTGTCAATGCTCCTTTCTACTATTTCATCTGTATTCAGTGGGTTCTAGCTCTAGATAACTGAATAAATATACTTTCATCTTATCCGTTCTCAGGCCAAATGTGGACTCCGTTATCTGTACAGGTTTACTGCGCTACCCTGGGTTTCCCCAAAGCTCCAAGGAAGAGTCTGACGCGACGTTCAGATCACAACTCTGACCAGACTGCAAGACTGCACCTCTGCTCACTTCACTCCGCTGCAGCTCAGCTGCCCTCTTTATAGGAGCAGACGCTGCTGACTGATTGCCAATCAGTGAGAGCAGCTGACTGATTTTCAACCAGCCAGCAGCCGAGGCCAGTTTGAGCAGAGCTCACGACATTATCATAATTTGAAAGGCATTTAATTGCTAATGTTCTCCAGAGTGTAAACCCTTTCGTTCTTACAAATCCATAGCCTTTGCCCAACACCATGCTACAGCTGTGTAAACTATATGCATATATGTTATTTGTATTTTTGTGACACCAGGAACTGGAAAAGGAGAGGACAGACCTCTTGGAAGATGTGACCTCTAACAAGAGAAAAATGAAGGAACTAGAGGACAACCTCCTCTACCGACTCACCAGTACACAGGCAAGCCAATTCTAGAACTGTGTTGTACTGGAAAACCATTTGAAGTTCTTTGGGCATGTGATAATAATCATTGTAGCAGTGTCGGGAGTAACTTATTAAAACCAGATTATCTGATTCATGATATTTATTTTTTATTTTTCATGATGTTATTATATAAAGCAGACCGTTGTTGACATACTGTTATGATTATATCTGGAGTTGGTGATCATGGTAAGTGTTTCCATTGTCATTTTGCTTCTGACTCACTCGTAAATATAGTCTCTTTGTAGGGTTCACTGGTCGATGACGAGAGTCTGATTATTGTTCTTGCAACACCAAGCGCACAGCTGAAGAGGTCAACCAGAAACTACAGATTGCTGGAGACCGAGATCCAGATCAATGCTGCCAGAGAGGAGTACCGACCTGGTAAGCCTTTCTGGCTCAGAAACAGAATCATCTACACTTTTTGGGTGTAATTTACTCGGGTTAGTTATTGTTTGCCAGTAAGTTAAGGTTCAGTCGCATACAACTGATTCATTTTCAGTATATAATTCATCTCAAGCAACATTGACACTGTCCAAGAGAACATTTACTCAACACACACACACACACACACACACACACACACACACACACACACACACACACACACACACACACAACTATATAGTAACATATGAAACATTTAAAAAAATGTCAACATCTCTATTTTCACAAAATAATAATTTATACTCTACTGCCAGACAAAGACAACACTTTGGGGTTTATAGATAGAGGCTGTAAAGTCAACAGACAGCTCTTTACAGAACTCAGTTACAATGTGTGCTTCAACAGCTGCACTTCTTTGCTTTTGTGTTTCCAGTGGCCACCAGGGCAGTATCCTGTACTTCTGATCACAGAGATGAGTATGGTGAACGTCATGTATCAGACATCTTTGAGACAGTTCTTGGGACTTTTGACCTTTCTCTGTCGGTGAGATTACTCATTTGCTACTCTAATAATTAATTGTTTTGCTGTAGTTCAGATGTGGAGAGGTTATCAACTAAACCGAGGTTTGGGTTGTTTGATCCCTGGCAGTTGTAAACTCATTGAAATGTTGTTGGGCAGATACTGAACCCCAGATTGCTCCTGATGCACATGCCATAGTTATGTGAGTGTGAGTTGAATGTGTATGACTACAGGTGGATCCTTGTGTGGTGCCACTATGTGAATGCTGGCTTGTGTTGTGATTGTGAAGCACTTGAATGGTCACTAAGACTATAAAAGTGCTCTATATATGAAGCGTCTGACTTCTTTCTATTAATTACAAAAATGTTTAATACTATCCTCTTCGTTAAGTCTTTGTAACAATAAATTGCTTTGCTTCCTACATTTTAAGGAGAAGGCCTTTGCGTTTACAGGGTTTATTTTCAGGTTTGTGAATATCTACATGCATAAAAGTTCTGATTGCAACATTTTGCTGTGGAGAAGGTGATTATTTTACTATATCTCTTTTGCATAAATAGAGGTTGGTGGCTTAAAATCTATGAGATAATGTAAGGAGAAGATCAGTGACTTCATTTGTATCTTTGAATACCAAACAACACTAGACAACGAGTCCAAATCAATATGCTGATGCTACAAAGACTGCCTGAAGCATCACCGAAAGTGTTATCATCAAAACTCTTTCATATGGTGAATATTGTTTTGAATTACATGCAGAAAGGTAGTTATTGATCCAGGGTAATTGGATTGAATTTCTTCAAATTTAACAGGTTCACATTTTCACTGCATATGAATCAGGTTATCCTTGAATTTCTGTTTTCTAATGATCTCCTTGATCCAATGATCCTTCCTGTCAAAATATATCATTAACTATTGCTCCTTACTTTATTTTAGTTTTTTAGTTTGTAATTGTCTACAGTGTACATTTAAAATATGTATGTAGCGAGATGGACATAGGTATTGTTGTATTGAGCGCATTCTCTGTAGATCCAGCTGAAATAACGAAAGGGAAATGCGTTCCCATTATGTTAAACAGTAAATGTACTTGTATAGCGCTTTCTCCTCTTCCGTTCTTTTAAAGTGCTTTGACCCTACATGTTGAAGGTCGCAGCTGCAGAAGATTATTGATACGACTGAACACTGATCATTTTCATTGGGATGTTTTGTTTTTGAAAAATGTGTTTGCTGTTCATGCATAGTGTAAAGTGTTTGGAGTGCCCCAGGCAAACATAAACACAGCGAGCGGCATTATCCATTTAACCAGCTACCGATTGATTTGCTAGCCTGAATAATTTTTCATCTGACTCGGTCAGCAACCCGTGGCTCGAACGCTTTGTTCGGCTCCTGAGACTTTGACAAAAATAAATGATCATATGTTTTGCACAGTGGACAATCTTTCAAAGGAACACCTCTTATTTTGAGGTTTGAGGTGTACTGTGTCTCTGAAAATAAAAACCACAGACATCAGCATCAACCATTAGGTTAACCAGTCGGTCCATGATGTGATCTGTATTTGATTTGTTAGATTAAAACCCTGTGACATTATAGCAGAACTCGAAGGGCCAGCAGGCCAAAGCTGGAATGACACTAAACATGTGGTATCTTTTGTGCTATTTTCTGACTCAGGTCCTCCAGAGCCCCATCACTAGCAAACGCATTGCCAACATCATAGAGTGTATGACCTTTGAGGGTGTATAAGTCTGCAGCAGGGCCTGTCATCGAAGGCATAAGTTCCTCTTCACTTTGCTGCTGGCGCTGAAGATCGATATGCAGAGCAGCGGTCAAACACGAGGAGTTTCTCACTCTCATTAAAGGTAAGAGGAACAGTTGAACAATTTGAAGATATTGTTTCTAAAAGTTCTGTTTCCTTATTTACCTGGGTAGCTGAAAACCTGAATTCATTCTTAAGTTTGGTATTTTGGAGGCATGCATGTGCAGGAAGATCAACCGTGGAAACACGGGAACTGACTTCTGAGCTTCATTGCGTTCATGAACTGATTTTTTTTTTTTTTTTAAAGTCAAACATGGGGAAACGCATGGGTATGATTTGAGCCAAAGAAAGACTGTGCATAAACATAGCAGATACAAACCCCCACTGAGACTGCATTCCAGTGGCTGGCCGTCCGGGCCATCTAAGCCGTCTCTGAAGGCCTAAATATAATTACAAAGTTAATGCTATTTTATCATTTAAAAAAATATGTGCTTCCATCCCGCAGCGTTGCTTCCATTCCAATTGATTTTAACGGGAGCTTTTATCCAATCAGATTTCACCTCCACAGTCTCTATGGAATAAGATCAGCTCATCTCAGGCCTTCACACGGGCCACTACAAGTAGAGCCTGCTTGAAGTACATGGGTATCGTTGATTGACATAATCTTCAACCAATTATATCGTTAGTTTGACATACTGGGTGTATTTTTTAGGGTCTTCTGGAAGCCCATGAAAGCGTCAGATTAACCTGTGCTGTGACTGGTTAGTACGCCCGCATGCAGTTCAACTGAAGCGGAGAAGGAGATAGATTAGCGGAGGTCAAGAAGTCACCTCAGTTTAAGTTTTTTGCTTTTAAATTTTAATGGTGGAAGGTAGAGAATCGGACTTGGGGCAGATCTTCATTGTCTGTTAATGATGCAGCATCCGTTATGCATATTTCTGTATCTGCACTCTGCAGCTATGGATTTAGGTGTTGCGCTTCATGTAACATTTTTATTTCATTTGTTGAAGTGTTATGTGATTACGACTAAACAACCCACAACTTCTCTCTTTGTCTCCTCCTTCACAATAAAAGCCCTGCACCGGTACACTGATGAACTAATATCTTACATTAGGTGGCACTAAGATGGCATTAGGCCTAGGTAGAAAATGTCGCCCGCCACTGCTGCATTCACATCTCACCATCAAAGAACAGCTACAAGCGTAGTTGTATGATCACCTCAAAACGTCAGGCTCATACTGCCATCCGCTTATGTTTTTCTTTTCTTTTCTCATTAATTATGTATAGACCTTTATTATATACGGTCAGATTTTATTTTACAAAGCTCCACAATTCAAACATTGTACCCATTCACTGAATCACAAATATGGAGTGCTCCTCAGTGAAGAGATGGAAGCTAGTAACTGGCCAGAACAGACATCGACCGGTATGACTTTTGGATATCCCTGTTTGTGTGTTTGTTTTATGTGGTTTCCAGGTGGTGCATCTTTGGACCTGAAGGCCTGCCCTCAGAAACCAGCTAAATGGATCCTTGACATGACCTGGCTCAACCTGGTAGAGCTCAGCAAACTGTAGGCAGTTCTCTGATATACTGGATCAGGTATACACACATAATCAATGTTGGTATGCCCAGACAGGTGTATGAT
The DNA here is from genome assembly GCA_036178185.1 of Liparis tanakae. Lineage (NCBI taxonomy): Eukaryota > Metazoa > Chordata > Actinopteri > Perciformes > Liparidae > Liparis > Liparis tanakae. The sequence goes on from JAYMGU010000057.1 coordinate 12,802, forward strand.
AACTTTCTTTATCTGAGAGAGTTTTCATGCACAAGTGGTGCTCATCTGTCATCGGTTTCTCACAGATTCAGCAGTGGTCTCAAGGTGCTTATTACATTTTTTTTTCACTGCTCTCCTTTGCTCTAGTAAGCATATCAATATCAGTCTCATCATGTCTTGCGTCACCCCCCCACACACACACACACACACATACACACCCACATGCATATACACACTTACGTACCACAAAGGACTGTCACTCACACACCCTTATGGGTGACTGACAGCCTGGTGGCTCCCAAAGAGGTAAAAGCTCAGTGCTCTGTGAAATGAGCTTAGTTTGGAAAAAGTACCAGTCAATTACTTGTGGCTGATCACGCACACACACACACACATGCACACGCACACACACACACACGCACACGCACATGCAGCACACAGACACAGACACACATGTATTCTTTCACATGCATAAATGCACTGCATTTTTGTGCAGAACAAAATCATCTAAGCCTTTGACTCGGTCTTCACACACAAACAAATCAGTCACGTCACACAAACATCATAAGTAGGCAGCCATTTTAGCCTCAAGAGTTCACTCAAATCCGGGACTGGCTCAGGCATTTGTGTGGGACATAAACTCTCTCTTCTCAACTAACACACTGAACCCCTGAAACAAATTGGAGCTGTTTAGTGGCTAATAAACAAAAGAAGCAGCTGTCAGTTGTAAAATCGTCTCAGAATATAAAAGCAGGGTTGCTTCACTTTCCTCAACAAATACTCATTAAAGAAAAACTTACTCAAACTGACCCACAGAGAGATAGGACGAAAATTACATTATTGATAAGAAACTGTCTGTCTTTTTTCTAACATTATTTCTAAACATCATCTAAATAGGAAACCTATTTTATTTGATAAAGCACTATATTTCTGTTTAAGAAACCTGATTTCTTTGTTGGTGTGTCTGATTTTTATTGGGTTTGGACGTCAGAAAGAGAAGATGTTGTGACATCATCAGAGAGCTGAAAGAAACTGACAAATTTGAAATGTGTGTCCTTAAATCTAAAATACAAACTATCTTAGTTAATAGGACAATAAATTGATTCACATCTAAACATTAGATTGGTAAAATCCAAACCCATACACAGGGATACATCTGACAACTGACCAGCTCCATGTAAATATCTGTTATACAACTACCAGGTTTGTGTGGTGCATGTACTGTAAACACAAAGTCTGATTTCCTGCTTTCACCTAATTTCTCCCAGTAACCTAGTATCCTCCATGCATGTAAATACAGTGATTAGCAAAGCATTTGATGTCAAAGTATATTTGCATTTGTTGCGCTGTCAAGCATTAATATCACTTTGCGAAAGCACATTGTGCTGAAAAGGGTTCAATACAACTGTATCTCAGGCGATTTATGCCTAGCTCGGTGTGAGACTCCATGTTGATAATCATCTGTGTTACATGATGTTTGTTTGAAATGATCATGCATATGATGAGATGTGACATATTCTGTATGTCAGTGCATCTCCAAGTCAGATATATTCTTGGTTAACCATGATAAATACTAGTTGGTTTATAGGCTATGACATTTCTATTTGCAGGCTCGGTTTCCTTTTGTTTCCATTTCTAGAGAAGAAGGACACAACATACTTTTAATCAGTAATCACTGATGCAGTGTAGTTACAGAAAGGTGCAGACAGTTTACGGTTTACCATTCTTTCAGATAAGTCGTAACGAAGCGTGGAAGTCATGGTTCGATAAGGAGGCCCGGAGGAAGAGGTGGTACGAACTCCTATGACCAGGCTCTCGATTGTTTTAGGCGCCTGCTCCTCATACGCTGCTGGTGTCCCGCAGGACCTCGCACAGGTTAGAAAAAGACTTGTCTGTATTCCAATGACCAAAATACAATCTGTGATCTGTGATGAAATCACCAGATCACCAATCCGCGTCATCAGAGTACATTGGTTTACACTTTCGTAATGGGTGGTGAAAAGCCAATTCCAATAGTTATTTGCATTAAAAAGTGGAATAGCAACAGTATGCAGTTATACTGTAACTTAAGCGACACTATGTAACTTTTCCTGTAGCGCCCCTTCAGGTATTTAACGCGTCTGGTCTCGAGCCATATATGGCTCTTCGGCTCGTCTGCTCCCAGCTGATTAGCGACGGGCGCGATCAGCGGCAGCGAAGTCGCTGTCGCGGCAGCCGGTGTTCAACACAGCAGCATGTCACTCCGTCTCTCGAGTCGCGTAGCGAGCAAATAAAAAGTCACCTGCGGCGTGGACTGGCACTTATAAGCGTTGTGTAAAGCTACCAGACAGCAAGTTGAACTACTTCCGCCGGAAGTACCGGGTCGGTCCCAACCATCTTACATTCAGCAGTTTTCTGGCCACAGACCCCCGATGGCAGTGGCGGAGGAGCAAATCAACATATTAAAAGTCATTGTAGCGGCACAATTTTTTTCAAGCTGTTATTTTAAGGTGGAAAAGTTACATAGTGGGGCTTTAAGTTCAGATTAATAAATAGCCATGAAACAAACACAGCAACATAATTGTAATCAATAGATGGGTGAGGCCTGGGAAAGAGATTAATGAAAGTGGATTCATTAAAGAGTAGAGTGGAAATATTTTGATATACAGTAATGTCTCCCTTTGCCAAGTTTTGCTGGAAGCGGAATACATTTAGTGAAACGTATTTCTCTCTGAAGATTACTGAGCCTAAATATCTACAATGGCTAATGGACATTCACTTCTGACTGATGAGTAGTTTGTTGCTCCATTGTAAATGAGCCTGAGAGGAATTCATTTGTTGCACTCACAAAAGTCTAGCAGTTGCTTTTTGAAAAACAGTTTTTAAATCCTTTTAACTATTCCATCAGTTCCAGACCTTCCAGACAGTGAATGTACTTCTTTTTTTTCTCGGCCTGCATTATTAAATCTAGTAGAAAACATGTTTATTTTGTGTCATCACTTTCCCTTTCTCCTTTAGGCCGTAAATACATAATGGACGCAATGGGGGAGAAGTACACTGAAGGGGTGATTCTTGACTTGGAGAAGACATGGGAGGAATCAGACCAGAACTCCTCCTCATCTGCTTCCTGTCAATGGGCTCTGATCCAACCGACTCCATCATTGCGCTGGGAAGAGGCTAAAGATTGAGACCCGATATGTCTCCATGGGGCAAGGGCAAGAGGTCCATGCTCATAGCTTCTGCAGCAGACTATGGCCAATGTGAGTCAGTGGTGGAGCTTACTACTACTGTTGAATCATTCAATGTAGCACAAGAACAGTAGTTTAAGCCGTATATATCAACTCAATGTTTCTGAATTATGTGTTTCTGGATTGCCCTAAAGCTCTCGGTTCCTTACAGACAGACCTAATATAGACTATGAAATATGGAACATAACCGTTACTCTTATTGTTCTGTCCCCAGGGGGGCTGGGCCTTACTCCAGAACTGCCACCTGGGACTGGACTTCATGGACGAGTTGATGGACACAGTGACAGAAACCGAAATTGTGCATGACTGCTTCCGCCTCTGGATCACCACAGAGGTCCACAGACACTTCCCCATCACCCTTCTGCAGATGTCAATTAAGTTCACCAACGAACCACCACAGGGCCTCAAGGCGGGGCTCAAGAGGACCTATGGAGGTGGGGGCAGTTTGATTAAGTTTAATTCAGCCTAAAGTAAAACACAATCAAAGGTCCAGAATTCTTAATCTATAACATTACTGAGCAAGGTGAGGTGCTGAGGCTGTATTACGAATGCACATGCACACCCTGTCCTGAATCAATACAATGGTCCAGTCTGAAAATGTTTCTATACATCAATCGGAGTAAATAAAGAAAGATGTCAACAGATTGATTACAGAGTGAATCGAACATGTGTGTTTGAGGTAGAAGAAGCATTCAGAATAGAGTGTCCTGTTGTTCCTGTAGATGTATCAACTCATATGCGGATGCGCCTACATGAACACATATACATATATACTATACAATAACTAAAGGGATATAACGTATCCTCGGGCAAACCCAGCAGGAGAAAGATGATAAGCAACTGGTGCTTAATTCAGTGTATTTTTACACACTTGGCATCAGCGCTTCAATCCTAACTACAATTCAAAATGCATTTCTTTATCAGAAAAGAGGCCACACTTTCGGACATTCAGACTTTTTTTTCTTATTTGCTTCAAAGCAAGCTTATTTAGTTCCTCCCTTTTTAAATGTTACAATTCCCAAATAATGAAAGACTGAACCCGGTTTTTTGGGAAAAAACGACCCTCAAAATTGAACTGCTTTTGGTGGATATCCAGAGATATGTTTGAAAATATGTAGATTTAGATAATAATTGATGCTGATAGTTTCTATTCATTTTTTGATTTGGGAATTTCAGCGGGGGTTTAAATTCCTTCCCCGCTGTTATCCTTCGGGACCCAAGATCTCCCAAACTTCATTAGAGCTCGGGAAAAGCCAAGGGACGTTGTTGTCAGATCCCCAAAAAAGAGATATGCCATTGCATTATTCGAGAAGTGTCCCGGGTGTATATTGTGTATATCTGCAGTTACAGACATTTAAATCAAAAATTTTTAAACAAGTTTAATAAAAAACATGCATTTTAAAACTCCCCATTTTAAAAAACAAGTTTTTTTCTTATCATCCTTTTTACTCAATCTTTAACAGTAGAATCCCTGGTATTTGTTGCTAGTGTATACATATATGACTTCTCATCTGCTTTTTGGAGTAGTCACCTTTCTGTAGGGAAGATCAAATGCTGATAGAACAATTTTTCTGTAGCTTGCCCCCAATGTGTTTTATCCACTTTTCCCCCAACGCTATAAACCAGGACCTTTTGGATGCGTAACATGGTGGGGGAACCCAAGTTCATGGATTCCCTCCACACACAGTACGGGGAAGGGGGAAGTAGGGCCTCGGGGATGGAATCCCCCGGGGTTAAACCCAGGCCGACTTCAATGCCACTGCCCGTTTGTTCAGAACCACCTTAGCGTGGACTTTAAAAAAGGTAGGAGGTCAAAGTGCTTAGCAAACACAGTAAACACCTCCAGGTAAACAAACGCATCTTTAACAATCGCCAACCGTGTTCAGATTCAGGAGAAATAGTTTGAAGACCCCTTTTATGGTGACAGGTATGCAGCAGCTTGTGTATTTTGTTTTTTTGATAAATAAATCCTTAATGACTACAGTAAAAAGCAAATAGTCTGATATACAGCAGTTATGGGCTTCGTAAACGTATGCACCTCTTAAAAAATCAAAAACCCCTAAATGTCTATACTGACAGAAGAATACTTTGTATGTTTTGAAGCCTGCAATGTGATCACAGTTTCTGTCGTCACAAAAGTGATTCTTCTTTGATCGCGGTCATCTAAAATAAAATAAATAGTTTTATGAATTAGCAGTGAAGTGTAACATCCATCTTTCTAAACATGCAAATATAAATAAAAACCCTTTTAAAGGTGCGATGACGAAGTATAGTCATTTTTGCCCCAATATTTCAAGTGTCTTCCAGTACACTCGAAAATCAATTGACATTCATTCAACTGTAATCATTTCAAAAGTTTTGTCGTCATCTTCTTTTTTTTTTATTTTATCTCCCGGGGGTTTAAAAAGGGACTAGGGTCAAACATGATGGGAGATTAAATCGGTGCCTTTGGCCCGATGCTTAAAAAGCGCCCCCTCAACCCCTTCGAAAGGTGTGGTTCAGTGGGGACATGTTTGTACCTCCCCTTCAACTTCTACAGGGCTAAGCATCCCAAAATGCTCAATGTGGACCAGTATCTACATACATTCAGGTAAATCACGAAAACTGCAAAGGGGGCCCATCACTGCAGCCCCCCAACAATGGGTTGAATGCAGAGAACACATTCCGTTGCATGTGTACCTGACTCTGTGCAATGACAATAGATTGAACCCAATCAAATAGTTGGATCGACTTCTACCAATGATAAAACAGTTTTAAAAGACTTTTTGGGTATTTCTACATTTCTGTTACATGTCTGCACCTGTCTTATATTTGCTGTGTTTTCAGTTTTTTTTTAAACATTGAAGATGTTTCTCATTTCTCCAGATTTAGGCTTTCTAGTTTTTTTTAGATAAAATAAATTCCTTTTACCAGATTATGTATGATTTATTATGTGGGGTGTGTTGTGTGTGTGCTGGGGCAGCCCGGGGTTAGTTTCATTAATGTACATTTCATTATATGGATGCACAGGGCTGCCAGGCTCGAAGCTTCCTCTGCCCCCCCCTTTCAAAGAAATAAAAACACACCGGAGAACACACACACACACACACAAAAACGTACACACACAAATGCACACAGGAAAATTTTCAAACAAATACCATATACACCGTTGACACTTTGTCTACATTTTAAGGGGAATGTTTGAGGGACAAACTGGACAGTGACAACATCATCAAATTTTTGGGAATTCCCCAAAAAACTCCAATTCCCAAAAAGAAATTCAAAAAAACACATCTGGGTATCTAAGAAAAACTATAAACAACAAGATGTGAAACAGTTTTGGGAAAAAAAAACATCCCCAGATGAAACTCTATTTTTTTATGGGCAAATTGTTTTTCATGCTATTGCACCATTTTTGGTGTGTTGAAGCAAAAAATAAGTTTGTTTTAATAGTTTTGAAGAAACCCATTAGCCCTCTGAGTATCCTATGGTCCATTTTTTTCATCTTTCGGGGAACATAACGCGGGAATCTTTGGACCTTTTAAAAAATAATCATGTTTTTTCCCATTTTTTTAGTCATTTTTTTAAAGTCCTTTGCAGATTAACGTTTGGCCCTTATTTGAATTTAAAAAATAGTTTTTACCCCAATTATATTGTAGTGTCAGGGATATAATTAAGTGAAACCATACTCTTCTTTGTCCATGTTATTATTCTAAACCAGCAGAAATTGGTATTGCGGCCCAGAGTCATTTCTTGGGGGTATCTCCCAAATAAAAAAACACTTTACCATTGTGTGAGTTGTTGCTGCTTTTATATTTCTTTACGTAGATAATTACAAAAAACAGGGGGATGCAACACGGGAAATTGCTGCAGTACAAAAATAGGTGTCTCCCCAAATGCATTTCATAAATTTTTAGAGCCATGTAGGTTCGCTTCCCATCACCATAGGGGCGGGCTCAGTTCTGTTCAATTCAATTCAGTTTATTTGATAAGTTTCAAAACAAATTTGCCAGATTTTTAAAATTTGTACATAGACACCCCTCCCCCCAAAACCTCCATGGGATCGGGAAAAAACCCCCCAAAAATAACCCTTCGGGGGAAAAATAAACCTTGGAAAACAGGGAGGATCCTCTCCAGGATGGACAGATGCAAAGATGGGCAGAAGGAAAATTTTAGAGAAAAAACATTCAAGGGAAATCGCAGAGTTTATCAATAGTTCATATTTGGGCATATTCCCCGATAAGTTTGGAGACCTCCCGAGTGGGGGGGGGGGGACCCAGCGGGGCAGTGGCACAGCTGGCCAAAACTCACGACCCAACCATCGAAGGTCCATCAGCAGAGGGAAATTATGGCTCGGGGCCCATGCCCCCCGGGGGCGGAAGTCAGAAGGACTCGGGGAGAAAGCAGATTAGTCAATGTGATGGAGATGAAAATTCACCCAAGGAGAAAGAAAGAAAAAATGCTCAGTGCATCAAAACCCCCCCAACATATAAGCCTATACCAGCATACCCAGGGGCTGGCCCAGGGCAAACCGATTCAGCCCTGACTATAACTCTTCAAAGAGGAAAAGTTTAAGTCTACTCTTGAATGGGTGACTGTGTCTGCCCCCCGGACTAATAAAGTTGGTTCATAAAGGGCTTGATAACTAAAGGCCTGACTCAGGAACTCGTCCCCAAGTGGCGAGCTTTTGGGTGGGCGTCGTTTTAAAGCCCCCAAATTGATGGTGCACCCATGGTGCATTTAAACCCCTTTTGGTCTCGGCCCCCCTGACCACGGGTTTTGGGCGTTTTGGGGGGATCTTCACTATTTTTGATTATATGGTGTCCCCTGATTGAGAATCAAACAAAATCTATCGTTAAGTTCCCTTTGTCAAATTATTACGATTTTTTTTTAAAAAAAATAGAAACATATATATATATATATATATATATATATATATATATATATATATATTTCTGATTTAAAGGGGTAACTATAGCAACTGTTAAAAAGCACTTTTAAACTGTGCAAAAAATAAAAAAAGTATAAAGCAATTAAAATGTAAAAGGGCCTCAGGTGGTGCGAAAAAGAACCCCGTTACCAGCAGTGGCCAGTGCCTCTAATTCTGATCTCCAACCCCCCCCCGGGGCCAAACGAAGAAAAGAACCCCAAAACAAAAAAGGCCCCGGGGTCAAAGTCAACCGGGGGCCCCCAAACACTATTACCGTAAATCCCAGTGAAATGTAAGAACTTTTAAATACATTCAGTTTTTTAGCTCTGGTTTTTTGATGATTACTAAATACATAATTTTTTTTTAAACTGCGTTTATTTTCTAAATTTTTTGTCCCCTTCTTCTCTGGGCCCCACCCATGGTGATTGGTTTTTGATTGTATTGCTGCTAATATTAATACCAAAATGCCTATGATCGTGATTTATCTGGAGAAACCGGGGAGTGCCCCCCCCCCAAAATGTTTGATGACCCTTTTGTTTCAAAACCCCTTTTCTTTCAAAAGTTCAACGGAATCAGGCTTTTTAGATCAAATCGAAGTCCACTCTTCAATCACCCTACTAGTGGGTCAGGCGCTTAAAGTGGACGGGGAGGAATATTATAAATTTTGCATGGTTGGAGCCCCTCACTGGGGGGGAAAAGGGCATGGGTGACTCTGGTTTTATCAGAGGAGACCGGCTGTGTCAATGTACCGGGGAACATGGCTTATCAATCATCTAAACTGATGATAAAATATTATATTTTATTTTTTTATAAACTGTGGTTAAAAAAAAAATAAACATATACACTGTTTAACACATCGGAAAATGTTTGTCATAAGATCTCGCGGGGGAGGACCTTCCGATTAATAAAGTATATTTATATTCTATTTTTCCCCAAAATATTTTCCCAAACTGAGCCAAAAAACCCTGGGGTTCAATAAGGCTGCTTCTCTCACAGTGTCTGCCGGGCCTACGACACCCCAGGGTGTTCGGTCTCCACCACGCCGAATACCCGGAAGCTGGCAGGGGCGCCGGACCCCATCCTCAATATTCAGCCAAAAAGACAGCTCATGGGGGGGGGCCCAGGGGCCGGGGTGTCCCCTGGCGGGCGCATGCGGGAAAAAACTCCCCTTTTGACAGGGCCCTTTTTAAGTAAGCCTCGTCGATGAACCCCCGAGTGCATTTTTTCGCGATGCTCCCTGCCCGATGTCGCAAAGTGGCTGGGGGGAACGGAGGGGGGGGGTGTTGTGATGTGAGGTGCTTCGGGGCTGAGACAGGATAGGGGGGGAAAAAGGGGCCAGAAATGGGGGGCTGCAGATTTTTTAGCTTTTTTTATTAGTGGTAAAGTGAGGTGAAATGTGATTTTTTCGGGGAGAACTCACAAGCGTGCCCCGGCTTACGCTTTCTTTTATCCGCGTGGATGTTAAAGCAGAAAAACTGGAATAACCCCCCCTAAATGATCTCTAAATGGGGGACAATTGAAGATTTGAATGATAAATCAACCAAGTCTATTTTCAAAAAAATAATTCATAAATGTTACCCATCTCTTTTTTTTTTCTGTTCCCCAATTAGAAATTCATAAAACCCATCCGGCCATGCCTCGGGTACAAACCTGGGGCATGGCAATTATATTTTTATTCGGATAAAAACGATTAATTTTTTGAAACATTTCCCTCACACTTTTTTTTGATGGTTGTTGTTAAATGGAGGTATTTCCAGGTGCAGCTCATGAACTTTCTGTGTCAACACAGGACCCGGGTGTGTGCTCTGCGCTTCGCTTTGAATAATCCTTCTAAAATCATTAAAGTTTGATTTTTTTGGATTAAAACGTAACCAGGTGGGCCCCCAGAAGAGGGGTTTCCCTTCCACCCAGCATTTTCCCCCTCGCGGGAGATCCCCCGGATCGGGTCATAGTTCTGGTCAGCCCGTGACAGACCTCATTTTGGGCCATCGATGGGACCATCATCAGGGGAAAAATTCGGGATCCCCTCATTGCATTGGGCCACGTATTCCCCCCCCGCGGGAAGAAGGTTGGTTTGAAGAATTCCCTTGAATATTATTCCTCTTCTGATGAGGGATTTTTTAATTTTTTTATAGACTCAGCATTTTTTGGGCGCAAAAAGAAAAAAAGTGATGTTTACAAAAATAACACTTGCCGACCATATTTTTTTTTGTCTTTTGTTTGCTTTTTGGATGTTTATTTAAATGTTTGCTCTGCTGCCCCGTGGAAAAAAGCCCCCCTAATGGGACGATTCATTTTTCAATTTTACTGAAGTCTAAAAACGACTTTGCACTATCATTTAATTCTAAAATTTTGCTTAAGACATAAATGAATACTTAAACGGTCTTTTTATTATTGACAGTAATAATGTTTTAAGTTAAAAAAAAGGTTTACTAGTCCGCTCGATAACATCAGACATTCGTTCTACAGTAGCTACACAGACGACAGAAATAAAAATGTAAAGTATATACTTTGTAAAAAAGTGAATATAAAAAAAGGGGTTGAGGTTATTGATGATGATTCAGTTTGAGGAGGATCGGGCCAAAAGGATTTATTATAAAGCATTGCATGGGGCAAAATGTTCTCCTAAATCAGAAATGAAAGAAAAAAGAAACAAAAAAAACAGACTTAATACTTTGCTTATCTTTAAAAAATCCTTTTTGGCATTCAAGTTGGCCCATTCACCCCAATAATCATTTGATTTGAAATTTTTTCCCTGTGATTCTTTCACCTGCAGCTCTGTCGCTTTTGGGCCCCGTTGGCCATTTGGCTTTTTTTTTGTTGCATCCTCATTTTTTTTTATTAGCGGGGGAATTTGTTTTTTTTCTCTTTGCAATCCTTTGTTTTGTATACTTCCCCTTTGTTTCGTCCCTCTGATCCTTGGATGACAGTTGTCTGTGTTTGTTGTCATGTATTGTTTGTGTTTTGTTTTTTCTTTCAGGCATCGTGGGCCTCCACCTCTGGGGTTCGGGTTTCAAGAGTTGTTGGCAAAACCGGGCGTACCAGGCCTGGATTTTTAAAGGGGCGAACTGCTTCTGGATGCGGGCTTTTCAACCCGGGTTTCCCACACCCATGAGACGGGTGCCGCCCACTCCCCCCTTGCCCTCCATAGCGGGGGTCAAAACCTTTTTTTTGACGGGGAGAGCCATAAAAAGCCAAATTTTTTAAATATATATTTCATTGAGAGCCATATAGTATTTTTCATAATTTGAATCGACTTCTGGTGCTGTGATGCTCGGGGGGGGGTGACGGTGCCCCCGGTGGGGGACTTTTTTTTGCTGCTCGCTGATCGCGCACCGGGCCAGGGGGGCGGCCCCGAGCAGAGGCGACCCGGGACAGAGACAATATATGCTGTTGGGGCGATCAAAAAGGGGTTTACTTTAAAAAAGGAAAAAAGCGCTTTAGGAAGGGACCTGACTTTTGCTGCTGTAATCGGGGCGATAAAAAATTAGGGGTTGGGGGAATTTTTTTTTTTTCTAAAACTCAAAAGATATCCCCCAAGAAACCCATGGTTTCCCCGACTCTGACCTAGAGAGAGAGCAGATGGCACAGGGGGGAGGGGCATGCCCACAGCCCACACACACACCCCTTCACCCCTCTCACACCTCTCACACCTCTCCTCCTCCTCTCACACACACACACACACACTTTGTTTTTTATTGAATTCAAATTTCATGTTCAATGATTTGTGATGAATCTGATTTCCGAATATGGTCTTCTGACTTAACCAGCTTCTTTTCACAAATAAATTTCCTCTACTGAGTTTGCATGCTGCCTTTAGGACTGTTACTTTCTGTTGACGAGTGCCTTTTTGTAATATTTTGGATATTTTTTCTTTACACCCAAGTCTTGAGTTCATTTTTTTGGGGGTTTCTTTCTAAAAGGGTTCCCAAATGTCAGCCCCGCATTAAATTGCTGCTGTATTATGAAAATTTTCGGGTTTTCCCCACAAAACCCGCCTTAACCTGTAAAATTTTTCCGGCACTTCAAGGGAGTCTCGGCCCCAAAAAGGGGCGCCGGGACGCAGGGGGGTGAAAAGGGTGACCAGGTGGATAAAGGGGCGAATCGCCCCCCCCCCAAAGGGGGGTAATTCCCGCCTCTCCTGGAGGGCCGGCGGGGCCCCCCCCCCAAAGCTCAAACTGCGCCCCCAAAACCAAAGTCCCTTTGAATGATCCGGATCAGGATGTCCGCTGAGAATAATGGTGAGATTGATTATTTTAAAAATTTGATTCATTGGAAAAGTGTATTCTGGCATGTGTCCTCTGAATTTAAAACAAAAATCCCAAAAAGCATTTGCCCTGTTTTTTTTTAAAAAGAATCAATCTTTCTCATTTTTGTGAATCTGGTATCCCTCCCCTATCTTTCTCAACATCTGCATCCCGCTATTCAGAATGGATGGATGTAACTTTTAAAAATTCAAGCAGACAAATGCTATTTTTTTTGTCGAGAAAGATGAGCAGCAATATGAGAGTGTTTGTTCTGGGTAAGCGGCTGTTTTGGAAGCAGCAGAGATGGGGCCCTTGGGGCCCCCGCGATGCTCCGGGGGAAACAATTAATGACCCGATGGGGAAGAATGCCGTTTGGGTTACCGTGGCTCGCCGCTTAAAAAAGGGTTCCCTGCGGGGCGGGGGGCAGCAATGTAAAGGAGACTGGGGGGGATGTGTCTATGGACAATGGTTGCAGGCCCTTTTTTAATGAAAACCACTTTTCTCAATTTAGAAAAAGGGGGGGGAGTACTCCAGCATGTTGTCACTGAAAGGCTAACAACCAACCAGCATCACAGGGTCTAAATGGGAAACTGAGTCTTGGGCCAATTGGGGGGATTGGAATAACCACATTCTCTTAATTGCAGTTATTTCCGATTTGAGCTTTTTTTTTCTTTAAAAAACATGTTCCTTTAAAAACCGCTGGGTGCCCCATCCCCTGAATATCTAAATATTTCTTTCAGTCAAAATAATTCTAGTTATAAAGTTTTTTTAATTATGACCTTAATAAAGAAAATTTTTTTCCAGCTCTTGCTTTTCTTTTATCATTTTTTTTAAAAACATGCTTTTTACTTATTTGTTGTTTTTTTTTGATTGCAGGGGGAAGGACCCCCGCCTCTCTCCTGCCCAACCTAAAAAAACCCGTTCGGCCCAATAACTACATTCAGCCAAAACCCAAAGTTTCCCTTTCCCCAGACTACTGGATCCTGGGGTGGGCTCCTTTGGACGTCAAATGGTCCCCCCAGGAAATAAACACATTTTGAATGGGGGTTAGAAGATTAACCCCACATTAGTCACTTTTCAAAATGGGGCAGGATAACCGTTTTATCCCATCTACTTTTTTTTTTAAAGTGGAGTTTGTGACAGAGGGACCAGCGCGACACAGGCCTAGTAAATTAAAGACTTACCCCCAGTATATTCCATTTTAAAAAGTGAAAAAAGACAATTGGTTTTTTGTGCAGATAACATATTGTTTTTAAAGGAATCCTATATTTAAAACATCATGTCAGTGTTATCTGTGTTTTTCGGGGGAAAGCACAAATGTCTGAATTCAGACTCTTTGAACTCCAAAAGGGAGTTTGGTGTTGAGTTTACCCCGGTTTCCTTCCATATCAAAATTTTTTTTTAGATCGGGAAAGATGACAGATTTTTGTATTAAACTGTTTTGAAAAATGATGTCACACAGAGAACAGAATAGATAAATGAAAACTAGGTGCTCATTAATATTTTCAATGTGTTCCTGGATTATTTTTTAAAAAGAAATGTAAACTGATGTTTCATTGACAACTTTTATCTCAAATTGAAAACCACAGGTTCGGGTTTTGGGCCCTTTTTGGAGTCTGGGGTTGCTGTCCATCACCAGCACACCCCCTCCCGTATAATCTCGGCGGCCCCGGACAAGCTAATAAGAAGAAGAAAGGCAGCTTTTGCTTTGTGGTGCACAAAATCAATTTCCCCCCCAAGATCCAGTGTCAACATAAGTATCCATTTTATCTTGGGGACCCCTGTGACTAAACTTGTTAATAATTTAATGCAAAAGCGATTTGTTTTTGGGGAAATACGAAAATATAAATGATTTTGAAATTAAATACAAAAAATTTTAATTAAGTTTTCAAAAAACAATGGCATCAAAAAACAAAAAAAATTTTTTTGGTAGTATTTTGTTTTGTTATAAAACCAAATATGCATTACGCTACCCTGCACAAGATAGGCGGACCCCCAAAAACGCCTCCACAAAAAATCCTTTGGGCCCCAGTGTCTGAAAGCAAAAAACCCCCCAATTTTTAAAGATGACTAATGCTTAAAATATCCAATATATTCATACCTTTTTTTGTAATGGGTTTTTTAAGTCCACCTGAAAAAATACACCCAAAGCCCGTTCAACAAGATGGATGGAGAGTCGGTGCCCTCCTTTTTTGGTTGTTTTCAAAAAGGGACCAGCCTCCCCTTGGAAACGGGAAATGCAGCCTTTTACAACCGTGTTTTTGCCTTGAATATCAGATTTCCATTCTGGTTTTTTTATCCCTTGTAAAAATTGGTTCGTAAAAAAAAAGCCCTTTATATCCATCCCCCGATGACTTTTCTGAATTCTTGTTTTTTGGAAACTCTTCAAGAGGCCGGGTGTGAAAATGAAATTTTTTTTCTTTGTTTCTCTTCTGCTTCACGACATCTTTTGACACCCAAAATAAAATTGTTAAAGTAAACAAAAAAGATCCTTTTTGATGTCCCCGGTTAAAGGGGGCAAAGGGACCACCTTTTGGATCAACATTCAAAAAATATATTTCGGGGGTTATTCCCTTCTTGTGTTCATGCTACACTTAGTTCATAAAGCAAGTGATCCTAAACAACTGGCTGAGAGGCTAACTTGAAACAATATTAAAGTCAGATTTTTACCCTTACTGTCATTGATTCCTCTGTGTGGGGGACATTTTCTTTTTTAAACCCCTGTGAAAGAATTGTTTCCCCATCTGTTCTTGTTCCCCGTGTATATTTCGTTCATCTGGGGGCAGGGCATCACTTTCCCCGGGACAGTGGGGGTCATCCCCAAAAAAGGGCGGCCTTTTGCCCTTGACGTTGAGGGATGCCTCGACAAGAGCAATTACCCCAGGTCGAAGGATCCTTTCGCTCTCCGCACCTGGGGGGAGAAACAGATCGTTCGCCTCGCCATCTTCAACATCTAAACCCAAACCTGCACCCAAGAGCACCGGTTTATAAAAAACGATGTCCAGGGCGAGGGAAACATCTGAGGGCCTTTAACTCACGGAAACTTTTTTAGTAAAGGCCGTTCATCACAAAACCTCGATTGCATGTAGGGACAAAAGGAATGTAAGTCTCGCAAAACCCTAACCGAAAATTTTCATCCAATCGGTAAAAATATGCGGTTAAGTAGAGCTGCACCCGGTCGCCCCACCCACAGAAGGGGGAAATCTTTGCTACATTGTTTTTGTGCTTCAGCACATTAAATATTAACGGGCCCCGCATTCCCCTCGGGAAATAAAATTTGGGGCATCAATCATCACAGAGTGCATCAAATAACAGTATGTTTTTTTTTAAAATATATATATATATATATATATATATATATATATATTTTAATTTGTTTCCAAAAATTAGAATATTGTGAAAAAAGTTTTTTTTATTTTCAAAGCAATTAAAAAAAAAAAAAGTCATGCATTCGGGATTCATTACAAACCAACTGAAATTTTTGGTTTTTATTTTTTTTAATTTTTGGATTATGCACAGCTTAAAAACCAAATATCCATTCTTAATAGAATATTTCCCCAACCGAAAAAAAAAAAGATTTATAAAAAAAAAAAATAAAACTTTGAAAATGCCCATTAATGCACTCAGTACTTTTTTGGGAATCCTTTTCCCGGTTTACTGCATAAAGCGGCGGGATGGAGGCAATCAGCCTGGGCATTGCTGAGGTTTATGGACCCCAGGATGCTTCAAATCGGCCTTTAGCTCATTTGCATTTTGGGTCTGGTGTCTTTCAGCTTCCCTTCCAATCCCCCACATTCCGGGGTTCAGGTCGGGGAATTTCAGGCCAATGGGGGACAGTAATCCCAGGTCAAACCAGTTCGGGGTTCTGGCACTGTGGGCAGGTCCAGATCATGCTGGAAAATGAAACCTATTCCAAAAAGCTTTTCAAACCCCACTGTATGCTCTAAAATCTTTTTTTAAAAGCTCATTTACTCTGGACGTGCACAGTGGACCAACACCAGGCTGCCAGGGCCCCCCAAAACCTGGGAACCACACTGGATTTCAAGCAATTTGGGATTTTGCTCCTCTCCCCTTTCTCCAGACTCTGGCGCCTTGATTTCCCAAAATAAATAAAAACGCTTTTGCTGAAAAAGGTTTGGCCCACTCTGCAATTTCCGTGCGGGAAAGGCTCGGGAAAACCTTGCGGTTTTGAGAAAATTTGGGGAATTCAAGTGTTTAGGAATTACTAGTATTTTTTTCTGATATTCAATATCTAATATTTGAGTTTTTTTTTAAAGCGTGCCATAATCATATATTAAAAAATAAAAGGCTTGCAATATTTCCAGTTGATTTTTTGAATCCAGAATGCAGACTTTTTTTTTCTTTTTTTTTTTAAATTTTACAGAAAATAAAGAACTTTATCAATATTCAAATTTTAAATCCTTTTTATATTTATTGATATAGATATTTTTTTTTCTTTTTTTTTAATTACAATTACAAACACATATTGTAAATATATATCCCATCAAATCCTCAACATGTTTTTAAATAACAGGCAATCTTGGAATGCAATGGAAAGCAGGAGAAATTGGCTGCAGCAGATGTTTTCTCTCAGATGTGTGCGGTTAGAAACCCCCGCCCTCTGAGGATGGCGGTCCCACAGACTCATGTCATACAGGTCAAACCCCTTATACCCCCCGCTGCCCACACAGGAGGAACATGTGGGGAAAAATCCCAAATGATGTTGAGATACGATGTCCTTGCTCCCATAAATAGCACAAGCAGGGGAATACAAGTTTGATCTTTTAAATATCTGTACTGGCTTTTAAAAATGTCTTCACATGAAAATGGAGCCCCTGCCCTTTGAAAAACTCAATTCAACCCTCGTTTGACAGACACAGATGTCTAAAACCGTTTTGTTCTTGAATGCTTTCAAAAATGTTAATGCTGGAGTTACTCTGTATTTCTTTCTTGTAATTCCCAAAAAAATGTAAAGATAAGTTTAACAGGGCAGTTATTAGATGGACTGTCCTCAGCTATGTCCCGTCACTCCTCCTGGATGCTCTTTAGAAACAGATCAAATATTAATTTATATTATTTTGTGAACTATTTCCAGCTGGGTGCTTTAATGAAGAACTTAGAAGAATAGAAAGAGCATTTCCTTCTGAAAATGCGTTGGAATTAACATTTGAAAGCAAAGGGGAAAAAAAAAAAAATAAATAGCTGAAAAAAAAGGGTTTTTAAAAAAGCTGAAATAGGTTTGGAAATTGTTGAAAAAGTCTAAAAATAGCCCAAATAGGTTTGAAAAAAGCTGAAAATAGCTGAAAAATGAAATGAATAAGTTAAAATGTCTGGGAAAAATTTTGAAATATGAAAAGAATAACTAAATAAGAAAATAGCTGGAAACTGAAATATGAAATGAATAACTGAAAACATCAAAAAAGCTGAAATATGAAATGAATAACAAAATAACTGAAAATAACTAAATTCTGGGAAAAAGCTGAAAAAAAATGAATAACTGAAAACATCTGGAAATAGCTGAAATTAAATGAATAACTGAAAATAACTGAAAATAATGACAATATCTGGAAATAGCTGAAATAGGAAATGAATAACTGAAAAAAATTGAAAAGAAAAATAAATAAAATAAATAAAAAAACTTAAAATGAAATATTTTTAATATTTTTCCATATCTAGACACCCCCTTTTAATAGCTTACACCCCCAAAACCGTTGGTCAGTGTATAAAGTGCATGGTGGTGTTGGGTTTTTTAATCCCTTTACCATAAAACATAGGGGGATATTACCCTTTTTTATTTATTTGTTTGGCTGAAGAGATATGACCAAAATAAAATTTTGGGTTTTGGAGGGGGGCAAAATGGTGGGCCATGAAAAACACAAAGCATTCAATATGGTCTTTTTCTAATTACCATCAAAAACCAAAGGGGACATTATTTATACTTTGATTTTTTTTCAGGGATATCATAAAAGATTTTTAAAAATGGCGGAAAAAAAATGGGGACCACATGAGCTTTTTTGTTGGCCCGCTTTTTTGGAAGACAGAATCCATAGAGTAATGTTGGTGCTTTTTCCCTTTGAACGATTCTTCATCAAAAAAAGCTGGCTGCCCACTAACGAAAATAATGAAAATAAGAGACAGACATGAGAATCTGATGAAAGCAACCCCAGAACATTTGGATTTGAAAAGAACCAAATCCACCCCAAAAAAAGCCCACATTGAGAAACTCAAAGGGGTTTTTGAACTTGACATCTCCAAATATTTTTTTGGGAGAAAAGAGAGTTCCGTTCAGAAAATGCTCCCGTTTGCTTAAAAAAAATTTAAACGCCAAATTACAATGGAATGACTGAGCGAAAAGTGGACTTTCCCCCCGAAAAGGGTTCTGGGGGACATCTGGGGAAACTGTTGGGTTCCATCACATTTCTATACAACACAATATTCCCTATTCTTTATCAAAAATATGTCTAAAGAGTAAGAATTGTGGGGGATTTACAAAAAAAATTTCCCCTGATCCCGCGCGCTGTCCTCAGCCATGACCCTCGCCCGAATTTACACACCCCAGAAGCTCCAAGGAGGCGGATAAACCTTTAAACTAAAAAAAATAACAATTAAAAACTATACAAAAATATGAAAAAGAATAAATTATAAAGTTATACCCACCTTTGTAACATTTTAAAAATGGTTGTGTCTTTAGCTGAAAAGTATGCCCATATGGTGCTTTTAAAAGGGAAAAAGTTGAAGGATTTGGGAAATTTTTCATTGGATCCCCTTCATTTTTTATTCCTAAAAAAAAAAATTTTAAAATTTGAAAAAAATAAAAAAAAATTTGAAAATATCAGTAATGCAAAGGGATCAAATATGAAAATTAAATTGCTGAATTTGGAAAGTTTAAGATATGTGTTTTTAAAATTAAATTTTCTCCAAGAACTGATGAATTAAAAAAAAGACATAAAAATATTTAAATAAAAACATTTGAAACATTTGAAAAAGAAAAGTAATCCCTTCCAAGTCTGAAGAAGCTAATTTTTTATTTGAAATTTTTTAAATAGCTGAATATATGAAGGATAGAAGAGGGGAAAAAAACCGGAAAAAATAGAAGAATAAAAAAAGTTTAAAATAGAAAAAAGGGATTTCCTTCTGAAAATGCGGGAAGTTTCTTTTTAAGTTGGCTGAAAAATAAAAAAAAAAAATAGCTGAAAAAAAATTTTAAAATAGCTGAAATAGGTTTAAATGTTTAAAATTCAAAAAAGAAAATAGGTTTGAAAATATAAAAAAGCTAAAAAAAAATGAATAAGTTTAAAAAGTCTGGAAATATTTAAATTAAATGAAAACGAAAAAAACTGAAAATAACTGAAAATACAAATATCTGAAATAAAAAAAAATAACTGAAAAAATCCGAAATAGCAAATATGTGAATAACTGAAAATAACTGAAAATAACTGACAATAGTGGAAATATCAAATAGAAATGAAAAAAAAACATCCCAAAAAAAAAGCTGAAATATGAAATGAATAACGAAAATAACTAAAATAACTAAATATCTGGAAATAGCTGAAATAGGAAATGAATAACTGAAAACATCTGGAAAAGCTGAAATATGAAATGAATAACTGAAAATAACTGAAAATAACTGACAATATCTGGAAATAGCTGGGAAAAAGGAAATGAATAATAAAATAATTAAATATGAAATGAATAAATGAAAATAGCTAAAAATAACAAAATGAAATATCTCTAATATCTCCCATATAGAACACCCAGCCCAAACCTTAACCAAAAAGTTTTAGTATAAAGTGCATGGGTTTTTTATTCATTGTAATCCTTGACCATCAAAAAAATAATATTACCCCTTTTCATTTTTTTTTTTTGGCTGAAGAGATATGGCGAAAAAACAGAATTTGGTTATGGAGGGGAAAATGGTGGCCATGAAAAACAAAGATTAATACCCTTTTGGTATTTTAATCCCAAAACCCTCAAACATAAGGGGTTTTTTATTTTTTTGTTTTTCAGGGGAAAACGAAAATATTTTAATAATGGCGGGAAAAAAAATGGCCGGAAATGAGCTTTTTTTTCTTGGCTAACGTTCTTTATTAAAAGAATCCAAGAGTAATTTTGGTGCTTTATCCACATTTGGGCGATTTTCATCAAAAAAAAGCGTTAACCCCCCCCCCAAATAAAAAAAAACTGAAAAAATAAGAGACAGACAGCTGAAATCTGATGAAAGAACCCCTCGAACATTTGGTTTTAAAGAACCATAACTCTCCCCTAAAAATCACATTAGGAAGCTCAAGGTTTTTGAACGTTAATTCCTTAAATATTTTTAGGAAGAAATGAGTTAAATCGATTCAGAAAATTTTTTTGCTTCAAAAAAAATTGAAAGGCGCTCAAATTCAATGGGGGCTGAGCAGAAAAGTGGGCTTCCCTTAAAAAGGGTTTCGGAGACATCTGGGGAAAATGTTGGATTTCCCAAATCACATTTCTAAAAGCACAATATTCCCTTTTTTTATCAACAAAAATGTCAAAAGTGAATTTCCCGTAGAGGGTTTACAAAAATAATTTTCCCCTTGATCCTGCCGGTTCCTCTAGCCCTGCGTCACAGTTGCTTTACACATCCATTGTAAGCTTGGAGGGGAACATCAAATAAAATAATAACAATTAAATAACTATACGAGATATGAACAAATATGAATTATAAAGTTATAGTTAAAACCCCTGTCAACATTTTAAAAGTGGTTTTGTCTTTAGCTGAATGTATGCGTATGGGAAACTTTAAGTTGAACAAGTTGGGGATTTGAAGAGTTCTCTCATTGGGTCCCATTTTATTTATTCCCCAAAAAAAAAATTTAAAAATTTGAAAAATTTAAAAAATAAAAATTTTTAAAATATACAGTAATAGCTGAAGCTATCTGAACATATGAAAAAAATTTAAAATTTCGAATTTGGAAAATATGAAGATACTTGGGTTTTTTTAAAAATTGGGTTTTCTCCCAAAAGGGAATGATGAATTTAAAATGACATAAAAATATTTAAATATAAAACATTTGAAAATTTTGAAAAAAGTAATGCCATTCAAGTCTGAAGAAGCTGAATTTTTTAATTTGGATTGTTTAAATATAATATGAAAGGGGGAAAAGGCGAAAAAGGTGGAAGAAATAGAAGAATAATAAAAGTTTAAACTAGAAAATGCATTTCCTGCTGAAAATCGTTGGGAAAGCTGAAAGTTTTAAGCTGAAAATAAAAATTGAATTGCTAGAAGGTTTGAAAAAAGCTGAAAATTTCTGAAAATAGCTGAAATATTAAATGAAAAATTGAAAATGTCTGTAAATAGCTAAATAAATAGGTGAAAATAAACTGAAATTAAAATGAATAACTGAAAATGTCTGGGAAAAAGATGAAATAAGAAATGAATAACGAAAATATCTGGGAAAAAGCTGAAATATAAAAAAGAATAAGGGAAAAAGTCTGGGGAAAAACAAATTAAAAAAGAAAGTAAAATAGCTGAAATATGAAATGAATAACTGAAAAAGCTGAAAATAATTAAATATAAATGAATAACTGAAAAAAGTCTGGAAATAGCTGAACATGTCGAAATTGCTGAAATTTTTTTTTCTTCCCAAATTGCATACTTAAAATAGCTGAACAGCTGAAATAGGCTGAACATGCTTAAACATCGAAATATGGTTTTTCCACAAAAACATTTTTTTAAACCCGTCAAAAAAACGTCAAATCACCAAAATAGAGAATCAATGAGAGGAAAAATTGGGCACCGGGTAAAACTATTGACAGAATACCATAACCCAATCGAAAAGTAACGGATTTTGGAGGCACAAGGCTTTGTGAACGTTTAAATTTTAAAAATTTTTTTGGTTAAAAAATGAGGTTTAAGCTTAGAAAATGCCCCGTTTGCTTCAAAAAGTTAAAAACGCTCAGAATTATAATGGAGATGACTGTAAAAAAGCGGCCCCCTCGTTAAAACTTTTCCCAGAAATCTGGGGGAAAATGTTGGGTCCCCCCAATCACATGTCTGACAAGCACAAGATTCCTACTCTTTATCACAAATTATGTCTATAGAGTAAAAATTGTGGGAAAATCCGAAAACAAATTTTTTCCCAAAAAATTCTAAAACAGCGTCCTCTAGGATACATCCAGTTAGATTTCCCCCACACACCCATTGTAAATGCCAGGAGGGCAAAAAAACATAAAACTGAAATAAAACAATTAAATAACTATACAAGAAATGAAAAAGGGAAAATGCATTACAAAGTTATAGTAAACACAGGGCAAATTTTTTAAAAGTGGGTTTATTTAGCTGAATGTATGGCATATAGTAAGCTTTTAAGGAACAATTTGAAGGGATTTGAAGATTTCTCTAATTGGATCCCCTTTATTATTTTTCCCTAAAAAAAATTTAAAAATTTGAAAATTTGAAAAAAATAAAAAATATTTGAAAATATACAGTAATGCTGAAAGGGTATCTGAACATAGAAAACTTTAATTCTGAATTTGCGAAAATATGAAGAATTAAGCTTTTTAAAATTGAAGATTTTCTCCATGGGGAAATGATAATTTAAAAAAGACATAAAAAATATTTAAATATAAAACATTTGAAACATTTGAAATATGAAAAATGCCCTTCCCAAATCTGAAAAGGGTAATTTTTTTTAAAATTTGAATTGTTTAAATAGCTAATATGAAGGAGAGAAGGGGCAAAAAATGGGGAAAAGAAGAATAATAAAAAATTTAAAAAAAAGATAGAAAAAGCATTTCCTTCTGAAAAACGGGGAAATTTAAATTTAAAACTTTAAGCTGAAAAAAAAAAATAAATAATGAAAAAAATTTTAAAATATGAAATAGGGTTTGGGAAATAGGAAAAAGTCAAAAATAGCAAATAGGTTTGAAAATGCTGAAATATGAAATGAATAAGTTAAAAAAGTTAATATTTGAAAATTTTAAATGAATAACTGAAAATAACTGAAAATAACTGAAAACTCCGAAAAAGCTGAAAAAAAAAAATGAAAAACGAAAATAAATGACCCCTTCTTGGAAAAAGCTGAAAAAGGAAAAAAATCAAAATTTGAAATAGGAAAAGAAAAAATGAAAATAACAAATGCTGGAAAAAAACTGAAAAAAAAATGAAAAACGAAAAAAACGAAAAAAAATTTAAATATCTGGAATGGAAATGGTGAAAAATTTAAAAAAATTTTAAAAATTTAAATATAAAGAAAATGCTAAAATCTTAAATATGAAAAATTTCTAATATTCTCCTATTTGATACCACAACCCCACCACGCAAAACCCGGGTCAGTGAAAAATGATGGGGTTGTGTATGGTATCATTTAATCCGACCATCAAAAAGGGGGAGATATTAAATTTTCATTTTTGTGTTTGGTGAAAGATATTTAAAAAAAGAAGGTTATGGAGGAAGGCAAAATGGTCATGAATAAAAAAAGCATTCAATGATGGCCTTAGGTATCATTGCAATCCCGAACAAAACATAGGTTTACATTATCTTATATGTGCTTTGATGTTTTTTTTTAGGGGAAAATCATGGAAAGATATTTTAATAATGGCGGGGAAAAAAAATGGCGCCCCTGACCATGAGCTTTTTTGCGTTTGGGTAACGTTCTTTTTTGGGAAAAGCAGAACCATAGAAATAATTTTGGTGCTTTATCCACATTTGAACGATTCTTCTAAAAAAAGCTGTTAGCTGCCCACTAACTGAAAATAACGAAAAAAAAGAGACAGACAGTGAAATCTGATGAAAGCAACCCCAGAACATTTGGTTTTAAAGAACCTCTCTCCCTAAAACTCTCATTAGGGGCCAAGGCTTGTGTGAACGTTTACATCTCCTTAAATATTTTTTGGTTGAAATGAGGGTATATCCGTTCGAAAATGCCTGTTTGCTTAAAAAAATTGAAAAAGGGGCCCAAAACAATGGCGATGACTGAGCAGAAAAGTGACTTTCTCCTCGTAAAGGCTTTCGGAACATCTGGGAAACTTTGGGTTCCCAGTCACATTTCTAGCAAACACAATATTCCCATTCTTTATCAACAAATATGTCTAAAAAAGGGAAAATTTGGGCCCTAGTAGCGATTTTTAAAAAAAAAATTTCCCTTTGTCCTGGGGGAGCTGTCCCTCAGCCATGATCACAGCTCTAGACTTCCACACATCCATTGAGCTTAGGAGGCGGAAAAAACACATCAAACTAAAATAATAACAATTAAATAACAGAGATATGAACAGAATATAATTATAAAGTTAAGCTAACACCTCTGCAACATTTTAAAAAATGAAATTTTGTCTTTTGTTTTTGCCCATATGGTAGCTTTAAAATTGAACAAGTTAAACGGTTTTAAGAGTTCCTATTGGGTCCCCATTCATTATTTATTCCCCAAAAAATAATAATTTGAAAAATTTGAAAAGATAAAAAATATTTGAAAATATCAGTAATAGCTGAAGGCTATCTGAACATATAAAAAAAAAAAATTGCTGAATTTGGAAAGTATGAAGATACTTAAAACTTTTTTAAAATTTAAGATTTTCTCCTAAACTGATAATTTAAAATGACATAAAAAATATTTAAATATAAAAATTTTTAAACATTTGAAATATGAAAAGTAATGCCATTCCCAAATCTGGGAAACTGAATTTTTTTTAAAATTTGAATTGTTTTAAAAAGCTGAATATATAAGAGTAGAAGAGGGCAAAAGGCCCGGGAAAAAATAAAAAATAATAAAAGTTTAAAAAAGATGAAAGAGCATTTTCCTTCGAAAAACGTTGGGAAATTTAAATTTGAAAGCAAGCTGAAAAAAAAAAATAAATACGAAAAAAGGTTTTAAAAAAGCTAAATAGGTTTGGGAAAATTTTTGAAAATGTCTAAAAAAAGCGAAATAGGTTTGAAAATATGAAAATAGTGAAATATAAAAAAGAATAAGTTAAAATGTCTGGGAAAAATTTGAAATATAAATGAATAACGAAATAACTGAAAAAAAGCTAAATATCTGAAATAGGGAAAAAAATAACTGAAACTCGAAATGCTGAAAAATTAAAATGAAAAACTGAAAAAAATGAAAAAAACTGACAATATCTGGAAATGCTGAAATGGGGAAAGAATAACTGAAAACATCTGGAAAAGCAAATTAAAAAGAATAACTGAAAAAAACTGAAAATAAATGAAAAATTGGAAAAAGCTGAAAGGGGAAAAGAATAACTGAAAATAATTGAAATATGAAATGAAAAATGAAAAAAGCTGAAATGACTTAAATATGAAATATCTCTAATATCTCCATATATAGAACCCGGGCGCCTTTACACCCGCAAAACCGTTGGTCGGGGATAAAGGCATGGTGTTTGTATGGTATCATTGTAATCCTTGACCATCAAAAATAGGGGGAATTACCACTTTTCAAGGTTTTGAAGAGAAAGCCAAAATCAAATTTGGATAGGGGCAAAAAGGTTATGAATAACACAAAGCATTCAATGATGCCCTGGTACTTTAATAAAACAAAAAATAGGTTGAATTATCTTAATTTTTGATGTTTTTTCAGAATATCATGAAAAGATATTTTAAAATGGCGGGCCCGGACCCACATGAGCTTTTTTTGTGGCTAACGTTCTTTATTGGAAGACAAATCCATAAGTAATTTTTGGGGTTATCCATTTTTTACGATTCTTCATCAAAAAACGTTTGCTGCCCCCTAACTGAAAAAAAACTGAAAATAAAAAAACGACAGCTGAGAATCTGATGAAAAACCCCCAGAACATTTGGATTTGAAAGAACCAAACTCTCACCAAAACGCTACATTAGGAAAACCAAGGCTTTTGTGAAATGACATTTCCCTTTAAAAATTTTTTTTGGGGTTAAAAAGAGGGTATTCGGTTCAGAAAATGCCCTGTTTGCTTCAAAAAAAAATTGAAAGGGGTCAAATTAAATGGGTGACGAGCAGAAAAGTGGACTTCTCCCCCCGTAAAAAGGGTTTCATGGCTCTGGGAAACTGTTGGGTTCACAGTCAAATTTTTTACAAACAAATATTCCCCTTTTATCAACAAAAAAATGTCTAAGAGTAAATTTGGGTATGCATTTAAAAAATAATTTTCCTTTATCCTGGGCTTCCCCCCTAGCCATGCTCAGCTCTAGACCCCACACACATCCATTGTAGCTCAAGGAGGGGGAAAAAACATCAACTAAAAAAATAAAATTAAATAACTATCGAGATATGAACAGAATAGAAATTTTAAATTATAGAACACCTCGCAACATTTTAAAAGTGGGTTTTGTCTTTAGCTGAATGTATGCCCATATGGTAAGCTTTTTGGTTGAACAAGTTGAAGCGGTTTTAAGGTTCTTCATTGGATCCCATTCTTATTTTTTCCCCAAAAAAATTTAAAAATTTGAAAATTTGAAAAAAATAAAAAAAATTTGAAAATATACATAATAAAGAAGCATCTGAACATATGAAAATTAAATTCTGAATTTGCTGAAATTGAAGATACTGTAAACTTTTAAAATTGAAATTTTTCCAAAACTGAGAATTTAAAAAGACATAAAAATATTTAAATATAAAACATTTGAAAAATTTGAAATATAAAAATAATGCCATTCCCAAATCTGAAAAGTAATTTTTAATATTTGAATTGTTTTAAAAAGCTGAAATAAGAAGGAGTAGAAGAGGGCCAAAAAAAAATGGAAAAAAATAGAAGAATAATAAAAAATTTAAATAAAGACTAGAAAAACATTTCCCTTTTGAAAAAGCGTTGGGAAATTTTAAAATTTAAAAACTTGAAGCTGAAAAAAAAAAATAAATATGAAAAAAAATTTTAAATAGCTGAAATAGGTTTGGAAAAAGTTGAAAATGTCTAAAAAAAAGCCAAAAAAGGTTGAAAATACGAAAAAAGCTGAAATATGAAATGAAAAGTTAAAAAGTCTGGAAAAAAAATATGAAATGAATAACTGAAAAAAACTGAAAAAAACTGAAAATGCTGGAAATATCTGAAATTAAAATGAATAACTGAAAACTCCGGAAAAAGCTGAAATATAAAAGAATAACTGAAAATAACTGAAAAAAACGACAATAGCTGGAAATATCTGAAATATGAAAAGAATAACTGAAAACATCCGGGAAAAAGCTGAAATATGAAAAAAGAATAATGAAAATAACTGAAAAAAACTGACAATATCTGGAAATAGCTGAAATAGAAATGAATAACTGAAAAAATTGGGAAAAACTGAAAAATGAAGAATAATGAAAATAACTGAAAATAATGACAATATCTGGGAAAAAGCTGAAATAGGGAAAAGAATAACTGAAAAAAATTGAAATAGAAATGAATAAATGAAAAAAGCAAAAAACTTAAATAGAAAATCAATATTTTCCATATAAGACACCGGGGTTTTAAATAGAAAACCGGGTAGTGTATAAAATGCATGGTGTTTTGTATGGTATCATTTTAAACCTTTACCATCAAAACATAGGGAGATATTACCATTTTTTATTTATTGTGTTTTTGAAGATTGCCCAAAAAACAAATTTTTAGGAGGAAGGGAAAATGGTGGCCATAAAACACAAAAACATTCAATGATGCGTCTATGGTATCAGTCTAACCCTCAAAACATAGGGGGACATTATCTTATATGGCGATGTTTTTTTTAGGGGATATCATGGAAGCATATTTTAATAATGGCGGGGAAAAAAAATTTAAAAGGTTTTTTGGTTCTACGTTCTTTATTGGAAGAGCAAACCATAAAGTAATTTTTTGGGGCTTGTATCCCCATTTGACATTCTTCATCAAAAAAAGCTGTTAGCTCCCACTAACTGAAAATAACTGAAAATAAAGACAGACGGGAGAAT
Source organism: Liparis tanakae (assembly GCA_036178185.1). Classification (NCBI taxonomy): domain Eukaryota; kingdom Metazoa; phylum Chordata; class Actinopteri; order Perciformes; family Liparidae; genus Liparis; species Liparis tanakae. The sequence goes on from JAYMGU010000057.1 coordinate 41,009, forward strand.
CTGATGAAAGCAACCCGCAGAACATTTGGGTTTGAAAAAAACCATAACTCTCACCCCAAAAGCCAATTTTGGAGCTCAAGGGGGTGAACGTTACATCTCCAAATATTTTTTTGGGTTAGAAAAGAGGGTTATGCAGTTCAGAAAATTCCCCGTTTGCTTCAAAAAAAAATTGAAAAGGGGCCAAATTAAAAGGCGATGACTGGGAAAAGTGGACCCCTGAAGGCTTTCCAGACATCTGGGAAATGTTGGTTCACAGTCACATTTCTATGACAAACTATTCCCCCTTTTTATCAACAAAATATGTCTAAAAGAAAATTTGGCCGTTGGGATTTACAAAAATAATTTCCTTTATCCTGCGAGCTGTCCCCCAGCCCTGACGCACAGCTCAACTTCCCCCCCCAAAAACCCCCTTTTGCTCCTAGGAGGCGGGTAAACCAAACAAAAAAAAAAATTAAATAACTATACGAGATATGAACAGAATATGAATTATAAAGAAAACAACACCTTTCAACATTTTAAAAAGGGAAATTTTTCTTTTGCTAATGTATGGGTATGGGAAACTTTTAAAGTTGAACAAGTTGAAGCGGATTTGAAGGTTTCATTGGGTCCCATTCATTATTTATTCCAAAAAAAATTAATAATTTGAAAATTTAAAAAAATAAAAATTTTGAAAATATACAGTAATGCTGAAGGCTATCTGAACATATAAAAAAAATTTAAAATTGCTGAAATTTTCGAAAGTAGAAGATACTGTAAGCTTTTAAAATTTAAATTTTCCCCAAAAAACTGATGAATTTAAAAAGACATAAAATATTTAAATAAAAATTTTGGGAAAAATTTGAAAAAAAAAAAATAATGCCATTCCAAATCTGAAGAAGCTGAATTTTTTTAAAATTTTAATTGTTTAAATGCTGAATATAGAAAAAAGAGGGCCAAAAAAACCCGGGAAAAAGAAGAATAAAAAAAATTTTAAAAAAAGTTTTTAAATAAAGATTACAGAAAAGAGTTGGGCTGTGAACATTCCAACAATAAAAAAAATTTAAATAAAAGATTAAAAGAAAAAGTTGGGCTCTGAAACATTCCAACTAATTAAAAAAAAATTTTAAATAAAGATTTCGAACAAGAGTTGATTGAACATTCCCAACAATTAAAGAACAAGAGTTGGACTGCTGAAGCATTCCAACAATAAAAATTAAAGAATTAAAGTTGGAAAACTGGAAAACTTTTCTAAAAGGGGAAAAGGTGGATCTGAACTTAAAGCTAATTGGAAAAAAGCTTGGAAAAACTGAAAAATTTAAAAGAAAAACTGAAAATCGGGTTTTTTGGAAAAAAAAATGGGTGAAAAACTGAAAAATTGGAAAAATTGAAAAGGGAAATGAAAAAAACTGAAAAACAAATTGGAAAAAACTTAAATATAAAAAATAAAAAAATTTGGAATAATGCATTTTGGAAAATAAATGGAAATAAAACAAAATTTTAAATTTTTTGTGTTTTAAAATAGCAAAATAAAATTTTTATAAAGGAAAAATTCCTTAATAACCTTCAATATGCCCCTTTGGCATTGCAACCCAAATTTTAAAAAAAGGGGTTGCATTATTTTTAAATTTTCTTTTTGTTTTTTTAAGTATCATAAAACGAATTTTAAAAAAATAAAAAAGGGGGGAAAACCACTTTTTTTTGGTGTTTTTTTGGGAAAAAGAATATAAGAATTTTGGGTTTATAAGAAAAACCCCAAAATTTTTTGGGGCCCCCCTGTAACAAAAAAGCAAACCCAAATTTATGGCCCCCTCCTTTGGATTTGGGCCAATTCACCTAAAACCTTTAAAGGGTGGCTTGTTTTAAGGCACTTTTTTTTTAGGAAAAAATATTAATGGGAAAAACCCCCTTTTTAAAAAATTGGCGGAATTTAAAAGGCGTACGACGAAAGGTTTTTTTGTGGTTCTAGACATCTGGGGAAAAATTTGGTTGCTTTTATCCAAAAAATTTCCCCTTCTTTTTTCAAAAAAATGTTTATTCTAAGAAAAAAAAAATTTGGACCCCAGGTGTTCTGATGAGAAAGCCAACCCCAAAATTTGATTTGGGGGAGAAAAAAAACCTCAAACCCAAAATTAAATTAAAAACTTCAAAAAAATTTTTTTTAAAAGGTTTTAAAAATCTTCCTTTTTAAATAAATTTTTTTAGGAAATGAGGGGAAATTTTGGGTTTAAAAGTTTTAAAAAAATTTTAAGACCTAGAATTCAATTCAAAAAAAAAAATTTTAAAAGAAAGTAAAAAAATTTTTCGAAAGGAAAAATCGAACATTGAAAATTTTGGAATTTCAAAAATTAAATTTAAGCAAAATTAAATTTTTCCCTATAATTTAAAAAAAAAAATTTAAAATAAAAAATTTGAAAACATTTAAAAAAAAAAAGTTGCCTTCGTCTTAAAACTGAATTTTTAATATTTGAATTTTTAAATCAAAAATTTAAGGGTAAAAAAAGGGAAAAACACAAAAAAAAAATAAAAAAAATTTTTCGAAAAATTTGAAGAACATTTTAAATTATAAAAATAAAAATAAATCTGAAAAATTTTAAAAATGGAAATGGTTTTTGTTGAAAATGTTAAAAAAAAATGGTTTAAAAACTAAAAAATGAAAATAAAATGAAAAGTTTTCTGGAAAAATTTTAAAATTAAAAAATCTAAAAAATTAAAATTGGGAAAATTGAAAAAAATAAAAAAGAAAAATCCAAAATAGCTGAAGGTAACTGAAAATAAAAAAATAAATTCTGAAATTTTGAAATAGGAAAGAAAAACTGAAAAAAAATTAAAACGAAATTTAAAAAAGAAAAACTGAAATAAATGACAAAAAAAGTAAAAAAAATAAAAAAAAAATTTGAAAATTGAATAAATGAAAATTAAAAAGCTTAAATTAAAACTTTAATTTTTAAAATTTATGAAAACAAAATTGAGGGAAAAGGAGGGGGTGGGGAAGAATTTTAAAAAACTAAAGGGGGAAAACATTTTCTTTAAATTTTTGGGGGCTGAAGAGAAGTTAAAATAAAAATAAAAGGGGAAAAGGTGGGAAAATAACCAAAAATTTAAAAGGTTTGGAATTGTTTTAATCAAAAAAAGGGGGGAAATAGGTTTGATGCGGGGAAATCTGGGAAATATTTTAATAATCAAATAAAAAAGGTCCCAAATATTTTTTGGTAATTTTTTGGGAAAACGAATATAAAATTAAAATTTTTGGTTTGAATTTTAATTCATCAAAAAAGCTGTTAAATGATAACGAAAATAACTGAAAAAAAACGACAAAATCTGGAAAAAGCGAAATTTTATTTTAAAAAAAAACTCTAAAAAAGCCCAAATTTTAAAGGGTTTTTAACTTGAAAATAATTGAAAAGGGATATCGGGAAAAAAGCCCCGGAAAAAAATTTAAAGGTAGAATTAAATGGGAAAAAAGAAAATGCCCCCCGAAAATATTAAATTGGGGAAACTTTATTCCCATATTTTAGACAAGGCCTTTCCCCTTTACATCAAAAAATTGTCTAAAAGGAAAAAGTGGGTGTAGGTTTCAAAAAAAATTTTTAAACCGACCATTTTTACCCAAGTAAAAATTCCAAAACCCATTTGTTGGGGGCGAAAAATCAAAAAAAATTTAAAAAAATTTTATAAAAAAAAACAAAATGTTATAAATTTTAACCCCAAACATTTTAAAAAAAGGGGGCTTTTTGGATAAAAGCCGAATTTCAAAACAATTAAAGGGGGTTTAAATTTTTATTATATTCTTATTTTTCCAAAAAATAAAAATTTAAAAGGATAAAAAAATTTTAAAAATGGGAAATAAAAAGGGACTGCTTGAAAAATTTAATTGGGTTTGCGTTGGGATACTTAAGCTTTTTAAAAGAATTTTCCATAGGGAAATGAATTTTTGTTTTTATCAAAAATTTAAAAAATTTAAAAAAAGTAACCCTTTAAACTGGGGGTTTTTTTTTTAATTTTTTAAATACTGAAAATAAGGGGGAAGAGGGACAAAAAGGACGAAAAAAATGGAAATAAAAAATAATTTAAAAAAATTAAAGCAAGGTTGGGGCGTGAACATTTCCCCTTAAAAAATTTTAAAAATTAAGAAAAGGTTGCTGCAGAAAACCCTTTTTAAAAAATTTAAAAAGTTTAAAAAACAAGGGGTTGACCCCAAAAAAAATTAAAATTTTTAAAGTTACAGAACAAAATTGGACTGTAAAATTCAATAATTAAAACAAAAGGGGGGCAATTCCCATTAAAACAAATTATGCTAAGATTAATTTCCGGTTTGGATTGGATTCCAATAATTTCCGCTTAAAACTAGCAGGTTTGTTTTTAAATAACTTTATTCCCCAAACACAAATTTGGTTTTGTCCTAAAGGGGGGGGTAAATAAAAAAATAAAACATAAATTACTATCTTCCCCCGGGTATGTTTATTTGCTCCACTTCACCTTTAGTGAATTGGTTTTTGGGGGATGATCCGGATTTTGGGAAATTTTAAAAAAACAAGTGAACATGAAGATTTTCATTATATCATTAATTTCAATAATTTTTTAATTGAAAAGGGGTTTAAAATTTTTAAATCTAATATGAAGGGTTTAACCTATTTTAAAATTTTATTCTGATTTTAAATTAAAAATATTTTTTATTTTTAATTTTCCCAAAGGAAGATGAAAAAATACAAAAATAAAAAAAAACCAAGCTTTTCACAAGATTTCATCAGAACATGAGCCCAATCCCAGGTCCAGCACCTCTGCTGAGTTCTGGAGCTTTTCACAGCACTCCGATGACTCGGGCTGCTCTTCACTACATTTTCAAATTTTAATCTGGACAAGTGAGCAGTTTCCTGGCCAGTGGTTGTGCCCCGTCCTTGTCGGATGTGTTTAAGCCCGTCTGGAAGCAGCGGGTTATGTCCAGTCACGGTTAAAGTTATCAAACTCAAACTCTTAGCATCTTTCGGCACCACAATATGCAGCCGAGGGCTGAAAGCGCTTTAAGTGCCTGTAGCTAGTTAAATACATTTCCACCAGGCGTGAGGTTAATAATTAAGTGATCACGGAATGGGACAAGTTAGCAGTTAAGCGCACTAATGTTAGCAAGATCCTGTAGTTAGTTAGTTGCAAACACAGGAGCCTACCACACATCTTTGCTCTAGAACAGAGGCTGCATACTGTCAACTAGCAGCTGAACCGACAGATCAATAAATGAATGCTGCACACATAACGTTGGGCATGTCAGGCTTCCACAATTTTCCCTTTCTTCCTGCTGATGCCTCATGTTGTTGATGCAATGGTGGGGCATGTACATGATCGGCGGTAGCTACTATAAATTGTCTAAATGTTTGTCTTTTTCATTTTGAAAGCATGGAGGTTAGATTAAAAGCAGCGATCACACCTGAGGCCGGCCGACCTGCAGACCTGCGGCCGACCCCACCAGCGCCCGGAAGAGCCCAGATAAGCCAAGCTAAACCTGCGAGGCCCAGCGGCCCCGAGGCTCCACTACCCAGCATGCTGCCAGCTGCCTGGATGAAAGCAGCGGGTGGTCGGTGACTGTGAAAGTGGGATCTACAGAGACCTGGCTCCATCGTTTACTCTGTGTTTCGTCATGGCGCTTGATGCTCAAATTATCAAAAATTATATCGGTTGTTTTTGTTGCTGCCGTTTGCATTTCTTCGCCGTTGCATTTCTCAACATATTTTATTGGGTTACAAATGGGCCTAACTGCATTTTGTTGTGCTGCATAATGACAATAAATGATTCTTGAATGTCTTATTTTCCACCTGACAGCTTGTTGCTGGGGCAAAGATCCACACAGAACGTCGGGCATTTGTCTCTGAGGTAAAGGGATGGTCTATTCAGTAGCTGCAGGCACTTTTTGGAAACGGAATGGAATGCAGTTTGTAGGCAGGACTGGAGGTTAAAAATGTGTGACTCACTCTCAGCCCTTTGCTTTCAATGGTTGCCATGGTGTGTAACTCACCAACTCTAAGTTGAATGTCATTCAAGGACTGCGCCTCCCACCTCATCAAATGGAGCCAATTGTATCAACATGCCAGCATCCAGCTTTTCTCCACAGCTATAGCAGCAGCAATTTCCCCCATAATTTACTCCAGTGTTCCCTCTGAACATATTCTGGCCCAATGGGCTACCATCAACATCACACTCTATTTCAGATAGGGTATGAGGCTATTCCTGATTCCAAAAGTTTTGAAGATCACCCCTCAGACACACATTCAACACGTCCTCATACTAAACTTTGATCCGATATCCTCTGCAAGAGCTTGCATAAAGTCAGGGTGCTTTCCTTTGAGCGTTAACTCTTACTTACAAATATGTATTTGTATATTATATTATTACTATATTTACAAATATAGTAGAGGTGCACACTCACACGTGCAAACAGTCACCCGTGTACTACATGGCCTACATGTACTGTTATATAATGTCTGTCAGTATCAGTTGCTTCAACTGAGAAGCCACATTACGCTCTACTTATTGGGGTTTCCTCAGATGTTCCCAATTCACCGCTCTCATCCATCCTTGACCCATGCCATCCTCTTTCATCGTAGAGCTTGGGAAAACTCGCTTTGCGATTCTGGTTCCATCAGCATGGGTACCACATGCTCATCTTGCCTGGGATCTCGTCTGCCCTTTACTCTGTTCACTCATTCAGGACCTGTGCCTCCTGTAATTGCATCCTAGAACACTCAATACAATCGTGAGCGATGGTCCACCACAGTGTACAGATATCTCCACTACATCCGCACAATCTAGTGCCATTTAACTGTTTTTTTCTGGAGGGTTATCGCTCTCGCTGCTAGGTACATTCCCAGTTTTACCACTGTGCATTTAGTGGATAGAGCTACATGCAGTTCAACTGTTGCATATTAATCATGTGTGTTTCTTATCAATCTTAAAGTTTCCTTTTCGAGTGTCGGTCCTTGCTCGTGAAATGTTGCTTTCATGTGAAACTCACCAACTCTGAGTTTGAAGTCATTGAAGGAGTGCTTGTTGATAACATCCAAGCTTCCCACCAAGGCAAAGCAAACTCTACCATGGTCGATGTGCATGTACTGCGGTCATGCTCCTGGGAAAAAAAAAGAGGACAAAACCAGTTACATCCTTTTCTGTGAAACAAAAAC